>JACCPG010006368.1:0-53295 GCA_016069955.1 Drepana arcuata | reverse complement strand
AACCACTATGTATGTGAGTATGTATGTGTGTTCGACCTAATGCTAGCAATAATATCATAAAGTATACTCGACTAATGCAAGCCATTTGTATGCTTTTAGTTTAGTAAAGACTATAAAACTGCATTATAAAGATATGGACAGCGTAAGATATGAATGTAACTTATTTATTTTATTAATTAACCTCCCAAAATGTAGGTGTTTCATTGCGCTATAATCCTAGCTTATATAGCAACTGTGTTGACGGAGTGGAGCGATAGCCCTTCTAGTCTTACAGATATAAAGATACCAGTGCCCCGCGCTTATACCCGTGTAATATTTGAGATCATAATTTATTCTGAAATAAAACATAATCCAGGTAATAATCTATTACTGAGCCAAATTACATAAAGAAGTCTCTTTCAGCCTACTTGCCTACTAAATTCCAAACATCCTCACAAACTTTAACTTTTTAATAATATTAGTAGGATTTCTTTGTAATAAGCGATAGTGGTACTACTCACTTGCCCTTCAGTAAAATAGAAAGCCTTTCATCAGCAGGCGTGACCTCTTCGACCGCATAAGCTTCGCCAGGGTCGAGGCGGACGATCCTCGCTTCGCGAGTCAACTCTTGGAAGTGCTTCTTGTTCACTTTCAAAGGTTTGAACAGCTTCAAGTATAGTTCTGTCAGCTCCAGTGACAGCGCTGGTGGTAAGAATCTATGGACATGACCGAGTTAAATTCTTATTAATTGTAAAATAAAATGTAATAAAAAAAGTAGTGTTAATCTCTCATGCCTCTTATACTATAACTTGTGTTGTCTTTGGAGCTACTTATATCTGCTTTAATAACTAGTACTCCAAACAACTAACATCGACCTATACGACGGCATGGTAAGCTTAGACTGTCGAAATATTCCGAAAATAGACTTTTAGATTATATACATACCATCATATCTACACATAAATATGTCCGATGTCATAATTACACCTCTACTTTCCGGGAACATTGCAATCCAAATTGTATACAGAATATCGGGTATAAGTCCGTGGATAAGTCCACGCTTTATGGATTGGAAATACTAATAATAATAACCTTGTGACAATTCTACACAAATTGACCTAGTCCCAAATTAAGCAAAGCTTGTGTTATGGTTACTAGACAACGATATATTTACTTATATAGATAGATATATACATAAATACATAGGACAAGACTAAGGTACAAATACTCGTGTTCATCACACAAATGTATGCCTTCGGCGGGATTCAAACCCGCAACCTCAAGTTTCACAATCAGGAGCTCTAACCACTTTACCAGACGGCCGTCTAATAATGGATGGGCTGTTATAGTCGGCAGCCGGTTAATCCGAGAGACTTGCCTTATGACAAGGAAGATGGTGTGTAGAGAGTTGACGAGCACGAGGGCCATGCTCCAGGCGAGCACGTCCGGCGCGCATACCTCCGCGCCAGCCCACATGCCCATCAGCACCGCGCCCGCCGCCGCCAGCGCGCGGAGCACTAGTATGCTCTGCTTGAAGCTCTTCGGCGCGAGGAATGCGATCGCGAAGCACAGGTTCGCTGCCTGTTATATGCGTATATAATTACTATTACTACTAATGTACTACTCAGAAACTGAATTTTTAATATTTATTCAATTCCATTGCTTAACACTATTTCTAAGCAATGATAGTTTAAAAATGTGTAATCTTCGCCAATCTATGCAAAGAAGATAAGGGATCCTCGTGCTATTGCCATCAACATACAAGAGTGCGAGAGGGAGATATACCTAGAGGTTCTTTGCTATCCCACTGTTCCCTTACTGTTCCTGGATAAATATTGCAATAGCACGACTTGGTAAGGTCCGTCTAATAAAAATCCCATTGGACTGTATATGTAAACTGTACCTTACACAGTATTATTTAGTTACCTGAAACAGGTCCTGTTGCGCACTAGTCCACTTAGCGCAGAACCAATGGTTGTCGTGCTCATCGGTGGAGTTTGCGTTGAGGAGGTCGAAGTCGCTGTCGAAGGTGCTGTTAATAGTAGTGTTGTAGCCGAGCGTGGCGTTGAGCCAGGGCGGTGGCGCGGGCGGCGCGGGCGCCATGGCGGAGCGCTCGCGACCCCCCGGCCGCCCGCCGCCCGCGCGCGCCTCCCGCTCGCCGCCGCCCCTGCGCCTCTCACCGGACACGAGACGATTCAGCTGGGCTCGCGCCTTTAGTATTACCAACTCCATCACCACACACTGGCACACACTCCGCGCACGAGCCCACACTACCTGCAAGCCAAAATATATTGTTTGGATGAGGTACGTTAGACAAAGCCTAAGAATTTTTTTTTATTATAACACAGGGATGCGCTCAGCGTGATAGTGTTTGTTCGCGCCAATGCATTGTAATCGTATCTACATATTTGCTGTGTCAACAATACAATAACCCATTACTTTTACACGGTGACCTCACATGTACAGACAGCAAACAGACTTTACACACTGACCGAACATTATTCACATCTTCATATGCGTACTTGCGTAGTCGCAATAATATTTCTATTCGCTCGTATGTAATGATATATTTGAACTCTAACGAGACACGTGCCTTGTTCGTCACCCGGCTTTAGTGTGCGTTTGAATATTTTCTCAGACGTATGTTGATTTCTTCGCAATTATATTTTTCGCAAGTACCTGAGTAAAACGTAAAGTACATAAAGTAAAGTAATATTCCGTGACGAGTGCAGTGAAATGGCTTATATTAATATGTATATGTCACATAATTAATTCAACGCATCTGGTTAGGAAACAGCAGTAAAACACGGGAGACGCACATAAATATCTCGACCACGTAACTGCGGCGTAGCCATTCGTAGCCCTCGTAGCTGTTTGCTACGCTCGGCGCGCTTCACTCGTCGATATTAGTTTTTCTTCATCCATTAACGTTACTGAGCCCATATAATCCGTAAATACAATACTCGAGCATAAAAGTACGTGCTCACATTCTTGTCTTTGGGCTTCAATGAAAGGTTTTGATAGTTTTTATTTTAGGTTTTCTTTAAAAGTATAAATAATACTTCTAGAAGTTCTTGTCCCTACAATTAATATGTCTGAATTTAACGCTAACAAAATATTTTCAACACACACTAACTAACGATCTACACTTCTGATGTTTCCAATGTTTAGTCTAGCCATATAGACTACGGTTGTGTCCTTCTTCATCCTGCCTTCATGTCATTGTGTAGTCATAGAATAATGTGCATTACCGCACACATTAAATGATTGGTGTCGTAGCCAACGGGGCGCTACACTCGCGGGGCTTGTTATCGCCACATTTACATTAAATTGCATCGCCACAGACGGATTATTTGCCCGCTGTTGATGAACCACACCTGTTTGTGGCGCCTTTATTACATTTCATACTATTGTTTCGTAACTGTTTTGTTAATGGATATTGTAATATAACATTATGCAACCGTTACCGACTAGTCATCAACTTTCATACAAATATTTAGAAGTATTCTAGAATGGAATACACTATCTATGCTATATAGCCTATATAAAACAGTCGACCTTGAGTGACTCCATCTGTCATGATCTAAATATATTTCTGGCGATATGGCTGACTTCTTAAACATCTACTTATCCTTTCGGGACCGTTGTGATAATGCATAGTAACTATAATAATAAATAAAATTATTTGCTATAATATCTATGCCGAAAATTTTATCCAAAGCTAATTCTGTTAACTGGTATCTTTAAAGAATAGAACTTTAAGAGCCACCGCCAGATATACAAAAGTACCTATTACTTTGTATTATACATATTTGAATTATTTTTTTACGAAGTCTGCGGTGAATAATTCATGTTTGGGCCTGTGATGTGGACAATTATAATATGTAATTAGGTCTTATAAATGATTAAATTAAAATCCTTAAAACTTATATACTTATACGCACCGTTTCCACAAATACAAAATATGCAACCACGCGGCATGATATTATGTATATTTTACACCCCTTGCAATAAAGTGCAACTTGGCAATATGTTGTGTGCAGTAAAGGCACCTGCAGTAAAGCTTACATATTACAAAGGTTCTGTGAGCCAGTAACATGTTTACAGCTCAGTATATGTGTACATTAGTGCTATGTTACTCGCGGTATCTAATGCCTTTAAAGCGAATTTGTAAAAATGTTGAACTTATATTTGCATAAAAGTATGCTGTAACCATAAAATAACCTATACATGTTGTTTCTGCAAAAAAGACATGATTGAGGATATATTCACTAGACCAAATAATTTTAAAAGAAAACTTTCTCTATTTTCTGACATTAGCTGTATATTATATTATTCAAAAAGGAGCATAAGAATGTACGGAAAAAATGACACAGAACATCCATGAATCCTCATGACACATCGTGAAAAAAATTCTTTGGATCTGTTATAGACAGTGAAGTAGTACCTACCCATATCGATCAATGCAGGTAAATTATTCCGCCAAATTCATCAAAATAATAACTCTCTCACCGAGCCTTGGATTGGATTTATTCCATTGCCGACATTGAAGATAAATATGGATTTTTATCGTTTATGCTTATGGTCTTGGTTAACTGATTGTAAGTATTATGTTCGAGGGTGCAGCTTTAACCATTTGTGGATGAATGTATATGCTGTATATGTATATATATCTATCCTCACGCCTTCCCATAGGGGTCCCCGAATAGTTAGGCAGTCGTATATAAGTAGTGCACACACCCACTTTCAGCCTGAGATATATTTTAGGTGCCAACGTGAGAGATGGCGAGTTCATCGCCGTAACTCAAGCACAACTATACCTACATTCGTCTTTGCACTTTTCCTTAACGCATGCAGGTTTCCTCTCGGTTATTTTCTTCACCGTTAAGCTCGTGGTGTGACTAATCACTGCACTTATATTCAGAAAAACTCATTGGTACTTGACTTTTTTTTAATATTTCACCTTTAGTTAAAACGAATTTTCGAAGGTTATCAGTTACTTACGTTTATCTGCTTACAATAGCGCAAGGTGTAGCTGGTAAAACTCACCATGAGCCTCTTATTTAAATCCATGGTTTTTCACCATGAGAAATAAAACCTTCGCCTACCCTGTCTAAAATGTGTATAAAAAAATGCCTGTAAGTAAGTATTGGTACAGGTAAACAAGTCCACAACTATGCCTATAATACAAAAGTTTAATTAACACTGTGTATTCAGCTCACTAGCGGTCGGTATTGAAATAGTTAACTCGCTTAGAGTTGTAGACTGCATTGAAAATTCTCATTCAAATCCCAGTTGCCGGCCTTAGTGTGAACACAGCTAAGTCCCAATACACTGCCAATATACCTACTGTTGACTATACACTCATCTCCATGATAATGTATGATTAATTCTGGAATAGTGAGTGGCAAAATACATATAACAATGAAATCCGATACATTAATTCAACACACGAAATAACGAAATAAAAGTACGCTATGTTCTAAACAACGAAAGTATTACGAAGGGTTCGATGATTACATACATACTAATAGAGACAAATTTGAGATATGAACGATATGAGAAACTGCCATTTACGAATACCTTTAGTTTAATTTAATTTTGTATCTTTGCTTAGAGTGCTTGCTGGTTTATCAGCAAGATGGTGAAAAAAACTGATTTATAGACGACAAAGAGTATGTCATGAGAACTACCGCTTTACTCTCTCTGCCTACCCCGAGCTTGGCTCTATACTATGGAGTGGTGATGTTTATATATAAATAACGGTGCCACTTACACATTCGTTAATTATGATTGCAATAATACGTGCCAGTATACTTAATAAAGGATCGTTAATAGCTTTAAGTGGTACATGCATACAAAACTAGGATTCCAACAACCGCAAAATAATTTTAACAGGCTCCTCGAGTATGTGGTATGCATAATACTGCAAATATTTCGAGTCAAAATGTATGCATATCGTTATAATGTAATGTTGTAAGCTAGGCACACGATAACATAAATATATGTATTTGCAATTTTTAGTTTTTAATTTTCGTTACACGACCTATTTATAATTTTAAATCAGTGCTTTATCTATTATATATTATAATATACCTGAGTATATTATTGTCTCTACATTTTCAAATTTCTTTCGAAATGCATGCAGGATTTCTTTCGACGTGTTCGGTGAGAACAACTTGTGGTATGATAAATGATAAGATATCTACTATTATAATTCTTTTATTTTTTTTAAGGTGTCTAACTCTATCCATCTGCTATTAGTTTTCCTTCAGCTTCAAGATATTGTATAACTCTTTTACGCTGCTCAATACGTTTTCACAAAGCGATTACACATTAGATCGCGTCCTAGATTCATATTAGTGCCAAAATTGTGTTTGTAGACAATTCTGAGAGTAATGTGTATATGAATGCTGGCCCAGCTGGCAAAGGCTTCGGTAACGGCGACGCCGAGTCGCGCCCGTCTCGCCCGCTATCCACCGATTTCCTTAAGGCTAATACTAAAGGCTTCAATCGAGACACGATGAACGTAAAGGTAATTTTTCGATACCACTTCGCTAACGTTTTTAATAGCAGGGTCGATAAGTTAGCACGTAGGCAATAATTTAACCAACAACATAAATGTAAGGCATATTATAAGTTGTGTGTTATATATAATGTAAAAGTTTTAATATGAACTTTGACCTCAGTGATTTGCTTTTTTATAATAGTCCATAATATTTGGTAGTATAAGCCAGATAGCTAAACGTGTAAGCTTTTGTTTGATTATGCTACTGGTACGGCGATCCTCCTCACACAAGGTGACGTATGTAATACCTACTAATGTAACCCTTAAGCCCTGGTATACAAGCGTCAAGTATAAGCGTTCCATCAAATGGGCAGTTCGAATAGCGCCAATCTCTGTACAGATAAAAACAAAAATATGACATAATTATCGCAATGAAGGATGCATTAAATAAAACTATTCGCTGTAATCTCGGTGTTGCTTCATGAGAGATTAGACTTGAGATATGTGTATCGAAAAAGTGGAAAATATAATCCGCCCAAAGCCTTAATGCAGCCTGTGTGTGTGTGTATATGAGCCGTCGCGCTCTGCGGGCTGAGATTGATGACGGTGGCTCGAAGGCTTTCCGCCTCAAAGATATTCACAATGTTGCGTGACGACTCACAAAGTCACGATTCATAGCCCTTCTACGAATGTGCTTTCAAATTTTATTTACCTACCAGCGCCGATATTATTCGGTTCGATGAAATAATTCATGATATTTATCTTTGGAATGTGGACGTCAAATGTATGCACCTTGGATAGTGATATGTCTGTCTGTGTTATTACACCACCCGTCTGTTATTATAGGTCTGCATAATCTATAAGATTCTTGCATACTGGAAACTTAAAGTTTTATTATTATTTATCAATAGCTCGCACGTGGTTTTCAGAGGCACATGCGTTAAAAATAAATATTCAATGTATTTACGTTTGAAACACCAATTTGATTTTAGTAATAGGTCGAACATATTTAAAGGTACTTTACAGTGAATTTTAAACTAGATACTAATCATAAAAAACTTCTAGATAGCCACATGTTGTGAGTTCCAGAAGTTGATACAAGTCCTGGCTGTAACGTCCTCTTCAGCAGTTTAAGAAAATAGACTTGTCAGTATATTTTTTGCGTTTCATTGATCAAACGTACCTGCGACATAACACATTTAGTTGCAAAAGTAGCGAAGTAACGTCATACAATTTGTGAACGATGTGCGTAGAGATTACGCATTTCGTAAGAAATTGCTACGGACTATGGTTGAGTAGCTAAATTCAATCAACAAGGTACCTTATCGACCTCGAGATCGTGGCGTTTTTAACCAGCATGTAGCGTCGTGAGATGAACGGCCGCTCACCTAAGCTTGGGATGGGTCCCGTCTCTCCGCCCACTTGTGGCGGTGGTGAGTTCGGCAACTTGATCACGGAACGTCCGCATATCTTGCACCCTCATGCCGCACCATCATAAAGCACCACAACACGAATGAGCGCGGCACGCGAGTGGCATAGTAGAGGCTGGGGTCGTGCGGCGCGCTGGGCGCTGGTGGCAGGGAGCGCGGCACTACCGCCTGCTCTCGGCTCGCCGGAGACGGGCGCGGCGGACGGCGCACGCACGCGCGCCCCCGCACCACTCCTCCCCGCCGACAAACCGAACTCACCCCTACTCCCATCTCACTACTACCTACTTGATATTATCAATAAAATTATTGTACCACATCAACTCATCAGATCGCCGCAGCCTGTCAATCGTTACCTTAAAGCATAAATAATAAAGCCCTAATAAAGAGATGAGGAGGAACAATATCAAAATACTATGCAGTAACAAAGGTGCATCACAAAAATTAAGAATAGTAGACTTGAGCGTAATGATATATTTATCCAAATGACAAGCCACAGTGAGGCGACAATCGTTAAATCGGGTTTGAGGCACACGAAAGAGGAAAAACATTAATTAAAAAAACATGTGACTGAGTGGCTTTTAATAATGCTTCTGTTCTTCAATTTAACAAAAAGCCAGAAATGCCATAAAATAAGTAAGATGCTATCAGCTAGAACATATATAATTTTAGGCAAATCAAACCACACGACATAGCAGTAAACAAGGATAAAAACGTGGTTGGAATATTATTACTATTTCCGCATAGCCGTATTTATGGTGACATTCATTTGTGAATTAATTTAATAGATAACGTGGACCGGCCCCTTAGATTGAATATATAACCGCGCGACGATTAACTGTTGGCAGCTCTCCAGCGCGATGAAAAGATGGGAGTGCCGAAACGATGCAACGGCTGTGTACTTCCGTCTCACCGGAAACCCAGAGCTTCCGTCATTGGATACATTAATAATGTTACGGTTAGGAACTGACCAGCGACACTTTGAACGGTTAAATATATAATATGTACTAGCTGTCCCGCCCAGCTTCGCTTGGGTGAAAAAGTTTAATTGCCCGTATCACGATCGCAGCGCCACCTATCGGGTCCAATTTTGAGATGTAAGCTATCCTATCTTTCAAGTTGGATCAAAATGCCCACGGTGTGAAAATTTGATCAAATTCGGTTAAGTAGTTTAGGAGTCCATCGCGGACAAAAAACGTGACACGTAATTTATATATATTAAAATGTATATTTCAAAAAATCATAAAGCTGTGGTATCCGAGTGGTTACACACAGATTGCAAGTTCGAATCCCGAATGTACCAATGAGCTTTTACGAACTTAAGTACAGGGATTACTCACACAACGAGCTTTTCGGTGAAGGAAAACATTTTGAGGAATCCTGTATACGTTTGAGAAGAAAGTCAAAGGAAATTCATCTGTCACCTAGGCAACCAAAATACTTCTCCGGCGGAAAGTGGGTGTCTGGGTACCACTACTTCACCACCAGAGTGTTTTGTTTATTATGGAAAGCACCTATATATACTTACGTGTGACGTTTCTTAATGGAATTTGTCAATGCATAACTTACGTCACTACTACGACACGAACGATATGCATTTTAATTAGCACAGTACTGGTAAGACAAACGAATGTCGAAGGAACGAGTGATGATATATGTAGAGTGTGAGATATGTTCGTGTTATATTATGTTATATTTTTGTTTTATTTCCAGACGGGGAGTTTCCTTTGAAATGGGAAGTTAATTATCTTATTTGGTGCTAGTTTTGAAGAAGCCACTTTTCCGCGAGTGCATTTTTTTACACGCTATTTAAAAATGGTTAGTAACCGGGATTGTTGATTAGGTGTACAAGTACATTTAATTAATCTGAATAAATCAAACAAATAAAATTTATTGTAGTGGGAGTACTGAAACAATAATTACGATAAATACGGTACGATTAACTAACACAAGTATGTAAAAAATATGTATGTACTAATATCTAAGCAAGACGAAAAACTATATGAAACATTACTTTCGTTAACTGGCTGAGAGAGGGGTGGTAAATGACCGCCTATTTGGGTGTAAGTACGAATTTACGGCTTGCTTTACGAGCACGAAATATTTTCCTTTACTTAATGAAAGAACAGCAACGGGCAATTGCAGTCAGAACTTGTTCAAAGTAATTTCCCCATGGATTGGTAAGTCGCGCGTATCGATCTTACTTGAACATTATTCAGAGGTCTTTGTTGGCGTCGCAGGCCATCAGATAACGGTTCAAATGGCTAATCGCACGTAATGCCCAAGAATAGTGTAGTAAAGGCGTGGATAAGAATTGTTCGTAGTTGCCGTCAGGTCAGACCAGCCTTGACCAGCCTGTGCTTGAGATCCGATCTATCTTTTACTATCGCTTTATTAACTCACCTTTGCTGTAAGGTCACTCGTTAATTTCCTTAGATAAGTAGCGTGGAGCGCTCAAAACACCAACCAACTCATGATAATTGGGCCGCTTGGCACGTTATGTGGTGCTTACCCCCTATGCTAACGACGCGGGATCGATTCCCGTTCGCCATAAAAATTTGCGTGATGAACTTATTTGTATGTTGTATGCATAGTTTATATAGATTTTCAATTCAGACGTGTAAATATACCTACCGATATACAGTCAGTAAGTAGGTGTGTGTAAAAATATCTATGACTGCAAAACTAATCTATAGGCATCTATACCTACATACCTACATTATATAACCTTTTAAAAAAACAATTAATCCAATACTTTTCACAAATACAGGAGTAAATATATTTTCATGATATTACTAAAAGTACAAATGTACTCTGATATTATTACTGTTACGCTACGTAATTACATGT
This sequence comes from Drepana arcuata, assembly GCA_016069955.1. Lineage (NCBI taxonomy): Eukaryota > Metazoa > Arthropoda > Insecta > Lepidoptera > Drepanidae > Drepana > Drepana arcuata. The sequence goes on along the minus strand of JACCPG010006368.1, from coordinate 42,531 downwards.
CACCTAAGCTATTTAAATTAATTACGCGTTGATTCACATCTTTTATTGCCCAGTGTGAAAAGTTTGCTGTTACAAGACACAGTCACGCAGGTACACCGTTTTTATTTGTGTGTTATTTATAAAGTGTCATTTTACAAAAACAAGTAGGCAATGCTTACTAAACAGCTAATATGCATGCTACATTAATCCTATCAAAATTTATCTACGCCATACTTGTATGATAGGGGTATGCAAATGATTGACCATAACTTTGCCGTGTCGGGCATGCTTGAGCTAATTTGTAATAGCATTTCGTAGCATATTACAAAATAAGGTAACTAGTGTTGGTGGGCAAATTTTGGAGGCCGATTTTGGAGATCGTATCAATTAGGTATGTATTAGTTAGTCACATACCTTAACGAGGCGATAGATTCTATATACGAGTAAATTTTAACGTAACCTGTGGTTAGTTACCTACAGAGTAAAGATATCAGGCTCAAACCCCGATGGTATACGTAGCAATGTTTTTACCTCTCTTTTCGGGTAAATAATTATTCTTTTATTGAATTTCGCGAGGGACTCTGCTTGGTGATATTTAACTATGAATTTCGAAAATGTCAATCGTTAAATCCCATAAGACTTTAAGTTTCAAGTGCCTTAAAACTAAATTGTGTTCCATTAGTAGAATTACCGCCAAAAAGCAGTGAGCCAACATATTTGCAATTTAGCAAGATGAGGTAAATTTGGCTGGTGAGGTAGCATCTGTGACTGAAAGTGTTTGGCAGGCCGGGACAGATCTGGAACTTTTGCTGGCAATATGACACCGGACGGGCGCCAAACGGTTCCAGTTCGACGAGTTCCATTCGGCAGATGGCAAAGGATTTGATGGTTGGCAAACATAACCTAACGTTTTAATTATAAATATGAAGTAAATTAGTAAACATGATGACAAAACGGGTTGTTATGTGTAAGCTCCCAACATTTAAGTAGTATTATCGAAAGAAAAACTAGGCTTTTTGAATTCAGAGAAACCTGGGAAATTACTCTGAAAGATTAATTTTGCAGTAATTATAGGCACCGTCAAATAATTACAAAATTCGACTACCAAGTATGAATTGGAGCTGATCCAGGTAATTATAATTTCCACCATCCAAGCGCTGCATAAAGTAAAAAGACCAAGCATCAATCTCATGTCGTTCGGTATAGGTATAGTGGAAAAGCAATTCAATTGCTTTTTCGCGTGATTAATATAGTTAGCTCAAATTTTCAATACCCAAAAAAATAAATATCCGGTCGGCTAGCGTATATTGAAACGATAACTGGATTGGTTCAGATTGATTGATTGGCCGGTGTCGGGCCCGCTGAGGCGACCGTATCCACTCGTAATGTGGCTTTATTACTACCGCCGCCCTTCAACTGTTCACATTAATAAAATAGAACCAAGTTACGCCCTTTATTACACTCACTCTCTAAGTGTGTACATACTTGTCGTCGCAGGCGTTATGGAAGGGATTAATTCTCTTCACATTAATTCAGTCAATATGTTCAAAGAAATCGTTACAGGTGTACATGCTGTATCTAGGAAATGGTCAGATTCTAAATTTATTTATTTATTTATTCTCATAAAATTCTAAACATATTTATTTATGACATGTGTACCAGCCTGTTGCCTCACTTGTCGCCAATAATAAAATGAATTCTATACTATTATTTACACAGGATTTATCGATTGCTACAACTATTAGGTACCTACAATGTACGGAAGGCAGGATCACCAAAGTACAAAACGAAGATTTATTGACTTTGATTAGGCATGATTCCTTGAACCCCACGGCATTTTATGGTAGCAGTACCTATTTAAATTAAAACGGCATTTGGATTAACAACATTATTTATTTGTGATTATATTACTTTATTTAGTTTAAGCATTCGTCGATATCCATCTATAACTAAGTCGAGTATCTAGTGTCTAAGTTCATCGTCAGTCTCGACGGCTTCACAGCTGTGGTATTTGGAGGAGGTGTCGGGGCAGCTATCGGCCACCGAAAGGTCGTCGGAAGAGGCGGGCGCTTCGTGTGCGGCGAGAGGCATGAGTTCCTCGTCACCCCCGCTGTACGGCGTTATGCAGTTCCTTTTCACCACACTCGTAACATCCGTGTGCCGCGCCCAGCAAGCTAACAAAATTTTATTTCGTCTTTAACAACTTTCAGCGATCGTATTAATGACAGAATAAAACTCATCAACCATTTGTTAAGGATTAGTTAGCATTGTTAATGTGTGCATTGACGCTGTATGTATGATGGACAACAATTTTACTGAGATATTAAGATGAAAGAACCGAGTTGTTAGAGTAGTTTATTGCCTGGAACACAAATATTGCTAGTTGTGTGCCAAATATTTTGACTAAGGTGAAGACTCTGTGAAGGGCTTTGCTCTCCATGAGATGATAACTGACAGTGCAAGCCATATGATCTCGTCTTGGGAATATTTTACATGCAAATGTTTTTGGTGGGATCTGAGTATGAAGAGACTGATGAATGTGGACGAAGCGAAAGAGGTATGTAAGTCTAGAGAGAACTGGCGCTCTATACTCTCTGCCTACCCCGTTAGGGACTTGGCGTGATGATATGTATGTATGTATGTGTATATATAAGTTACAAATACCTCCCCAATCGCGCCAACATACTTGAATATCACAAAATATGGCATGTCCTCTCGGCGTCTAGTGCCTTTAAATATTTGAGTTGGAGCATAGCTAACACGCTTGCTCTTTACCTACCAATAGTAAAATTCTATTTGGGCACCATGCCCTCACAAGTAATAAATTTAAGTGTTTACATTGAAATACGTTGTAATGAAAACTTAATCAATAAAACCAATTTCTGTTATTTGTACAATACGAATGCAGTGGTATTTTGTCAGTAGGCCAGGCTTGTAGAAGCTGAGGTATTGGGCACAGAATTAAATTTATAAAGTTTTGCTCATGTTTATTTTGAGTACATTTTTCAAGTGTTATTCCATAAGTAGGCATATGTCGAGCAGATAACCCGAAATTTATTATTTTCATACTTTTATTACTCATCAAATTTTTCACGAGACAAAAATAGCTGAGCAATAAGAAACTTCTGGACTCTAAACATAATGTCATGTTTATATGATATTGATATTCAGTATAAATCATCCCTCAAAATAAATATATTTTTATCTGCAGCATTATGCAAATTAAGAATTTTAAAGAGCTTACCTAATTAATTTACAAATTCACTTGAGTGGCACATAAATATTGTTTTATAAAAGGAATAATGTATATCCAGTGTAATTGAATGGATGGGTCGGACCCGGACAAAAGGCTTAAGTGGTGACGAATTAAATTGGACGCCATGTGACATTCGTTACTGTTGCAATCGAGTCGGTATTCAATATCTTTAATGTCAATTCATTACATGAATATATCTTTAATGTCATTTGTGTAACCGCATTACAATACGTCTAAACGTAAGTAAAGGTAAATGTTTGATTTGATCTATTCACATTTTTAAATTAATTATTAAGTAAGTTTTATGAAGGATTAAAGTAACGAAGTTCAATTTTAAAATTCTGCACAGAATAAAAATTATCTCGCGAAGTAACAAATCCATCTTTCATGTTCAAATCATAAATTCACGTTACCATTATTTTATTCATCTGCGACAGTGCAGCGTCACGCCTGCCATCTGTCACAGACATTTCAGTGACTAGTAGGAGCGAAAAATACACTGCATTCATGTTAACATCGCAAACATGGTTGTTTACCTTGAATTGGTTGTGTAGTATTGTTTCTACTCTTATAAATTCTTAGCATATAAGCATCTGTAACAACTGTTGGTAACGCTTAATAAAAAAAATTAAAATAAATTGAGTGCGGATCTAAACGAACTTAAAGCTATTTATTATTTACACACCTTCCCACAAGGGTAGGCAGAGGTGTATAGATAATACCCACACACCCACTTTCCGGCAGACGTGACAGATGGCGAGTCCATCGCCGTTACTCAAGCACGACTATACATACGCCTTTGAATTCCTTCTCAGATGTATGCAGGTTTCCTCACGATGTTTTCCTTCACCGTAAAGCTCGTGGTGTGACTAATCACTGTACTTAAGTTCAGAAAAACTCATTGTTACAGTCGGGATTCGAACTTGCGTTCTCTTTGTGTCGCAGGAAACTGCTCGAACCACTCGGCCACCACGGCTATTAATCCCTATACCTTTAAACGAGCAATTCTTGTATATATATATATATATATATATATATATATATATATCTGAATCTGAATCTGAATCTGAATCTGAATATATATATATATCTGAATCTCGGAAACGGCTCCAACGATTTTCATGAAATTTGCTAGGGGGGAGATTTAGGGGGCGATAAATCGATCTGGCTAGGTTTCATTTTTAAAAAAAGTTGTTATATCCATGTTTTAGGCAATGAAAATCTCCTAATTTCCAACAATAAAGCGTTGCTAAGCAACAAACTTTAAGCCTGGTTTGACGTTATCGTAGACGTATTATATATAAAATCAATTGTTTACATACATGACAAAATGCCTAAAAGAAGAAAAAATAAACGCTTATACACAATCTAAATCCACGCAGCCGCGACTCGTTTCAAGAATATCTTGAAGAAAATAGTGATCGACAAGCAAGACTCATTTCAAGAAAACCATGAAAATAATCAGCTTTCCGCTCGTCCCACACGTAGTGCTAAAGTAAGAGTCTTGCAAAACTTGACTAACATTATTCGAGCAGAAAGGTCTTGTGATTTAGATGTTTACGAGAGGTTGCCTATGGCCGCTGAAGACGAACAGCGGGAACGACGACTACAAGATTTGCGGCAGCGTGCGGCACAACGTGTAGCTACTGAAAATAAAGAACAACGAGAGCAACGTCTGTAAGATTTCCGGCAGCGTGCAGCGCAACGTATAGCTACTGAAAATGATGAACAGCGGGAACGATGTCTAAAAGATTTGCGGCAGCGTGCAGATACTGAAAATTACGAACAACAAAAGCGATTTCTACAAGATTTGCGGGCAGCAAGCAGCACAACGTGTAGCTACTGAAAATAACGAACAACGAGAGCGACGGCTGTAAGATTTCCGGCAACATGCAGCACAACGTGTAGCTACTGAACATTACGAACAACGGGAACGACGTCTACAAGATTTGCGGCAGCGTGCGGCACAACGTGTAGCTACTGAAAATTACGAACAACAGGAGCGATGTCTACAAGGTTTGCGGCAGCGCGCGGCACAACGTGTAGCTCTTGAAAATTACGAACATCGAGAGCAACGTCTGTATGATTTCCGGCAGCGTGCAGCACAACGTGTAGCTTCTGAAAATTACGAACAGCGGGAACGATGTCTAAAAGATTTGCGGCAGCGTGCGGCACAACGTGTAGATACTGAAAATTACGAACAACAAAAGCGATTTCTACAAGATTTGCGGGCAGCAAGCAGCACAACGTGTAGCTACTGAAAATAACGAACAACGAGAGCGACGGCTGTAAGATTTCCGGCAACATGCAGCACAACGTGTAACTACTGAACATTACGAACAACGGAAACGACGTCTACAAAATTTGCGGCAGCGAGCAGCACAACGTGTAGCTACTGAACATTACGAACAACGGGAACGACGTCTACCAGATTTGCGGCAGCGAGCAGCACAACGTGTAGCTACTGAACATTACGAACAACGGAAACGACGTCTACCAGATTTGCGGCAGCGAACAGCACAACGTGTAGCTACTGAACATTACGAACAACGGGAACGACGTCTACAAGATTTGCGGCAGCGAGCAGCACAACGTGTAGCTACTGAACATTACGAACAACGAGAACGACGTCTACAAGATTTGCGGCAGCGAGCAACATAACGTGTAGCTACTGAACATTTCGAACAACGGGAACGACGTCTACAAGATTTGCGGCAGCGAGCAGCACAACGTGTAGCTACTGAATATTACGAACAACGGGAACGACGTCTACAAGATTTGCGGCGGCGAGCAGTACAACGTGTAGCTACTGAACATTACGAACAACGAGAGCGACGGCTGTAAGATTTCCGGCAACATGCAGCACAACGTGTTACTACTGAAAATGACGAACAACAGGAGCGATGTCTACAAGATTTGTGGCAGCGTGCGTCACAATGTGTAGCTACTAAAAATGACGAACAACAGGAGCGATGTCTACAAGATTTGTGGCAGCGTGCGACACAACGTGTAGCTATTGAAAATGACGAGCAACAGGAGCGATGTCTACAAGATTTGTGGCAGGGTGCGACACAACGTGTAGCTATTGAAAATTACGAACAACAGGAGCGATGTCTACAAGATTTGCGGCAGCGTACGGCACAACGTGTAGCTTCTGAAAATGACGAACAACAGGAGCGATGTCTACAAGATTTGCGGCAGCATACGGCTCAACGTGTGTTTGCGTTGATAAAGGTCCCAAAGTCTCAATCATATTTTTTTCACATATATCTACCATGTTCAGATGGTATTCCGTTACAGTTTTACAAACCATATCTATAATCCGTTTCTGAGGTTTAGCGAGCACATACGCACAGACAAACAGACAAAAATTCTAACAATCAGTGTTTTGTGTTCTGTTTGCGTTGATAAAGGTCCCAATCATATTTTTTTCTTATACATCTTCCATGCACAGACTGGGATCCGTTACATTTTTATTATATGTTTAGATAGATGATTCTTTAAATTGGCATACCTTTTTCGTTTCTTAACATGAAATAAACACTAAATGTTAGGTGAAGTATACCATGATACATTAGTGACAACCACAACTGTAAAAAAGTTAATAATATTTTATATTATATTTACCGAGCTAAGCTCGGTCATCCAGGTACTAGCAATAATAGGACTAATAATTCTCCCTTGTAATAAGATCTCATTTAATAATCGTATGACGTGACCACAAATTAAGTAGAACCGTAAGAATTGTCGGAAAAAAAAAACGTATGAAGTGTGCAAGTTTCTTTACGACGTTTTCCTTCATAACGATTCTGATATATGCGACTAATGATAACAGGGGTACATATTACTTGCATGTTTCCGACAAATGTATTGAGAAGGATATTTGTATAAGCGCGTCTCTCTCCTTGAGCATAGCTAATCGCAAAGAGATTACCCTGATAATTAAATGTCTTTGAGAAGGATAAAGGGTGTGGGATAATTTACGAAATACTCATATGTCAACTAAGCTTAATTTGACAACCGCTACTGAGAATAGGTACTGAGTTAAATAAAAATAATAATTAATTTACTATTTTCCAAATGTATCTAATGTGGGAGAGATTAGAATTAACATCATGATATTAAGACCATAATGTATCTGAGGGTTCGTGTCTTCGTTGTCTGTACCTTCGTACTTTTTAGTCAAAAGATGATGTAATGTTATTACATCTCAATACGTAGGTAACATTTAGAGTATTTATATTTCTTTTGACATATGTTAATAATAGTTTTGGCTATAATTATAAGTTGATATGATTAATAAAAAACCGTATAACCATCAACCTGTACAAAAATATCGATCCAAGTATTGTATTACTCACTGGGCCGTTTCTCTGGCGGAACCGGTTGCACGGTGGTCGGTGGTGGTAATTTGCTCGCCGCCCTCAGCTTCCTTGGACTACGAGCAAGTGCGTGTGATATACTCGGTAGCCTTATGTCCAGGTGCGATCCTCTCTCTGTCACGATCTTATTGTTCATAGCATACAGCTTTGTGGTAATATCCCGCGCTATCAATGTGGTCACCACGCTAGCTAAATATGGCTCCTTCACGAAAAGGTACTCCAGGGAACTTCGCTGCCAATACACGTAGCGGCATGATGATGCTGCCACTATGGATACCTATATTAGCGACAAAAGTTTAATGAAATCATGCAAAAGACTATTGTCAAGCAGTAGGATGAAATATATCGGAGCCAATCGACTTTAACGCGGCATTGTAACTAACTAAATAAATGGCAAAAACAATTCTGGAAAAACATGCTTAAAACTAATTACCTGCAAACAAAATGAAATAGTTCCAAAGTTCATGTTCATGCCTGCCAATATTTTACTGACAGATTGACGCGAAAAGAAGTAATTTGGTTAAGTTCGGAACGTTTGCTACAGGCTGTTTAGGCTCCATCGATATTTAACCCAGTTTCTTGCATTTATAGCCACTTTGGCTGCTATACACCCACATCAGACAACAATTAGGTCACCGGAATAGGGTAGGTAATGCCAAAGCGAGTCGTGATCAACGAGTAAGAAATCCGATCGTGAAAATACATAATTGTGATTTAGGGAGCGTGCAAAAACTTTATTGCTGCGAATATTTAAACATAGTTGGCAATGTCCGCTCGTCCGGTACTCCGGGTTCGACGAACGGCAGGCACGATTTATGCAATTTAGCTTCCCGTAGTTTATGACCCGCGTCCTACCTTTAACTTGTGCTCTCGTTAAATTTATTGCCACCAGCTCAGACTTGCACCATATACACTTACCTACCTAACTTATAAATATTTAAAGGTGATTTTGTGGCGATGTTGGTATAGTTACGATAAGTAGGAAGAAACAATAAAGTATTATTTTGCTAGAACAGGAATTACAACTTACGACTACAAATATGCTATTAACTATCGGTTTGGCATTTCGATGTGAACGCGACCTTTATGGGGTCTTTATGTCAAAAAGGTTTTGTAGCACTTGTCTAGGTATATAGGTTAGTGGGCCCAGGAGCGAGCCGGTGTCGAGGCATTTCTCTGTATAATGAACTCATCAATGTCACTTGGGTGCGTTAGCTTGCCCCATTGCCTTACTTAACAAGGTAACGAAAACATTTGCCATTGCTTTAGTAATGAATTTTGTGTTTGTTTATAGTGAATGTGTCTTTTGGCACATATCATTGACACCCCAAGGTAAGTAAATTTTATTTGTCGCTCGTATAGAGCATGCCTGTCATGTGATATGATATTACTGCGGTTATAGTAGTCTTTGACCCCTAGAAATATCACTTGCGAATTACCAACTACAATATGTGGAATGTCTTTGCAACATTAAGGAAATTTGGTTCAAGAGTACCTCATTCACCGCAGGAGAAGTTCTATTCTTACTGCGACCTATTGTCAGATAATGGAAAAAGCCTTAATGGTTGCCAAATTGTTGCGTTAAGAAAATAGCGACTTGTAGTGGCCGTGTGAGTCGAATCGGCTGCAACGCAAATACTTAGTTCGAGACCGACTATATCATTGTGTTTTTAATCCCAGCGCGAGCTTCAAGGTGAACCAATACATCGAGAAGAAACCTGCATAGGCTTGAGAAGAAATTCAAGGGCGGATATTCGGACCAATGCGGTATAGTCGTGCATGAAAAACGGCGATGGACTCTCCATCTGTCACACTGAACCTTTAGTATTATATCTCCAGCCAAAAAGAGGATTACACCTCTCTCCACCCATCGAGAACTCTTAAATATTAAGTTTAAAATAACGTCAAGAAACGATTTGTTACAATCCAAAAAAAACATTACAGACAAAAATATGTCTATAAGAACTACTAACGAAAAAGCGAGTCTAAATGATTAAAAACTTCGGAGCGGAAATGAAACTTATTTATTGCCAGTAATAGGAGAATATAAACAACTTTATTGCACGTACTATTTTCAGTTTAATTGCTCAAGTTTTTATTGGGCGTCATACTGTTCAAGATATCCAACTGGCGCCGAACTTGTGAGAGAGCGTCAAGTAATTTATTAGATACCCTTGAAATTTTACATACAAGCACATTTACTTTACGGAAGCTAACGAGGTATGCAGCTAACACTAGTTGAATATAAGACAAAAAGTACACAAATAATTATGTAAAATAAAAGAAATTACTGATAAAATAAGTATGATAGATTCCACTCACTTTAAATTTTTCATCAATAGTAGCTCGACTTGACTCGAATTCAGGCGAGTCCAAAAACTCGCACGGCAGAATCGGGTGCAGAAATTGGTGGCCGCTCATCACGTTCACCTAATTTGGTCTATTAGTTTATAATGACTATAAAATATAAGACGACGAGGTCTGCAAATTTAAGCGGAACCATACTACTCTGTACTCTCGGCGTGATGGTAATGATTCATTAGTATATACTCTTCTGCTACACGGTAATAAATAATTTATTCTCTGGAAACATGTGAAAGAGAAACACAAAAATATAAATTAATTGTTATTTGTTAAAGCACTAGTTCTCAACCGCTCATAAATATTTTTTGCTAAAAGATATTATATGCATCCAAAATTTTAAACATTAAAGGTTTTTAACTATCTCATGACGCCTAGTTCCTCACGGGGTAGGCAGAGAGTAGAACGCAAGTACTCTATATACGTAGAGGACATGCATTAGGTATATTATTTTGCTTCATCTACATAAATAGCGCTCTTCATACACAATTTTACTTTTTATTTAATATAAGATAAGTAATGTAAGGGTAAGGCAAGGTGAGGTCCCTTCGTTATCAAATACGAGAACCTGAGGTGGTGTAATAAGATCAGATGATGAGAAAACTCTAAAACAAAATTCGATTTGTTGACAAAGGCCAAACAGAAAAACAAGCCAGACACCTGAATGAGTCATTAAGGACGAAGTTAGTTATCAAGTTGAGCATACCTTAGGGTATGCCATGCCCACTTTACAAAAGATAGCAACTGTAGGTATATGGTTGTTTGTGGCCGTGGTACAGGGAAAAATATATATTCGTTATGAAGTGTTCTGAGATCTGAAGTGGCGTTGAGCACGCACACGTCGTTTGTAAAGCGAGTAGGTATTCATTGCAAACATTGGCACGTGCATGTACAAAAATTGATTTAAACTCCATCCGTGTGACGGCGGAATATAAACTTCACATTAGCATATTATACAGTGTCGTCGAGGATATAACGTTTAGTGTATTTCCCACAAAAGAAAGGCATGCTACAGGTTGATTCAGTTCTCGTTCTACATCTCTTTGATAGTCAAACAGCAGCCTTACTTCCAATATTCGTTACGAATAAAACATGGAAAATGTAATGTGTATTTGGTATTTGGGATCGGTGAGGTTTCCCTAGAGAGAACAACATGGAGTTTTTCAATGATGTAAGAAAAAGATTCCTGCAGAGTCGACAACGCGCGAACGATTCCCTTGTGTTGCAAGCGGTCATAACCAGCGCGTTAGCCGCTAATCATCAGGCAAAATGCATTGTTTGCCAGCCAGCCAGCAGCCAGCACATTTACTATTAATCGTATATATGATAAGATTGTATGCACTTAGCGTCCGTAATATTTACATACCACCACGCCGAGTCCCTCACGGGGTAGACAGAGAGTAATGTTATTTTGTATAGGTATGTGTCAGGTTTTTACTTCAACATGGAGCTAGTGGAAACTAAGTACCAAAACAATATTTTTACAGAGTAACGGAGTTACTCAGTTAATACGTAAACGAAGATGGTTAAACGACTTAATAAACATACATATATACATATCATCACGCCGAGACCCTAACGTGGTAGGCAGAGAGTGCCAGTAATTACTTAAGCGGTTTTTTTTAAACAGGTTATGGGATTTGGAAAATTGCTGAATAAAATGAAAAAAAGCAAACTAACTAAATAAATAGCTTTATAGAAGATGATATACTTTATATACGAGCATGTATGAAGAGACTGATGAATGTGGACGAAGCGAAAGAGGTATGTAAGTCTAGAGAGAACTGGCGCTCTATACTCTCTGCCTACCCCGTTAGGGACTTGGCGTGATGATATGTATGTATTATAGAAGATAGAACTAGCGTTCTACTTTCTACTCCAACCCCATGAGTAATGATATTAGTAAAGTTTTTCGACTACTTCGTACGAGTATATTAAGTACGTATAGGCTGTGTTAATAACATTACCTTCCCAGCAAGCAGTAATCCTAATCGGTCAGTTTTGGTGAGATTCTGCATCGCGTACGCTTCCCCCGCGTGGAGAGACATTACGTGCGCGAAGTCTGGGGACACCATGCGTTTGAACTGCAGTCTTGTAACCTACCACCAATTAATTTCGTATTATCACTGCTTAAACCAAGCAGGTATATAGATACATTATATAAATAGCTTCCTACGGAAAAATCGCATGCCAATACCGTCGCGCGATTAAATCACTAAGTATGTAACACTTAAGCATTACAATATGTAACAAATCGTGTTCTGGCGAATAAATAACTTAATTTCATTTCATTTTATTTCACAAGCTTAATGGTAGAAGCAAGAGAATTCAAAGACATACAAAGGTATACAGAATACAAATAGTGCTAGTCTAGTCGAGGGGGGCGCGGGATGACATGAGTCTATTAATTGTAGTGTGCGTGTACCGATAATACTCAAACATTAGTGGAGGGTTGCACACTTACACTGTAAACTATAGGAAAGAATAGGGGGAAAAAGACATTAAAGAACTGACTATTTAATTCCCCCCAAAAAAACCTTATACGAAAGTGACGAAAATGTTGGCATAAACACTCACTTTGAATGGGTCGAAGAGCGTGTGGAATACCTCTTCGAGCTCGGGGTCAAACTTAACAGGGCGCATCTCGTACACGAGGTACACCACCTGCGCCAGGTTCAGGAACACGAACCCGAAGTTCCACGAGAAGGCGTCCGGCGAGCATATCACGTGCCATGCCCATATCGAGTACATCATGAAGCCTGCATTCAATTGTTTTGAACTATTAAACACATTTATCAAGCCGTGGTGGCCGTGATTCGAGTAGTTGCCTGCGACACAAAGATCGCAAGTTCGAATCCCGCCTGTACCAATGAGTTTTTCTAAATTTAAGTACAGTGATTAGTCACACCACAAGCTTTACGGTGAAGGAAAACATCGAGAGGAAACCTGCATACGTCTGAGAAGCAATTCAAAGGCGTAAAATATATCTCTGGCGGAAAGTGGGAGTGTGGGTACTACCTATACACCTCTGCCTACCCCTTCGGGGACCTTTATGGGAAGGTGTGAGGATACATTATATTTATCAGTGTAAAAGTGTCTGGCAGAGAAGGCAGAGAAATACCAAGTTACTAACTACCGAGTGCTCAAGGGTGGAAACTTCAAAAGTACTCAAATCTGGCGAGCGTGTGTGGATGACGCTTGTGGATAAAGCGAAAGAGGTCTAGCGAGAACTGGCGCTTTACTTTCCCTGTCTACCCCATGAGAGGTTCGGCGTGCATGTATGTGTACCTACATAATTTATCAAGGTTTGCCTGATTGGATGCCTGTGGCTAGACGCCACAGGCATCCATCTCTGCCTACCCCTTCGGGGACCCTTGTGCCTTACCAAATATCAAGATAGTGTGCATCCACAGCTGTCCTTTTTTCGTACTTGGAGCACAGTAGGAAGCCACGAAGAGCATGTTTGACAACTGGAACAATTTATATGAATTATTAAAAACAACATAGAAAACAGCGGGTCGCCTGTACAGCTATGTGTTAATGTTATGCAACACCTAATAGATAATTTGGGTGCATTAATAATATGATTCTGCAAAACCTAAAAATGTTTAGTTAAAATACCCATATCAGAAATACATTTTACTTTTATTAAATTCATACAATCTAATTCGCTTTGTAATTACCCGGCAATAGTTAGTGTTTAATTATTACCTGAAATAGGGGATGTTGAGTTATTCGCCACAATGGACACCAAGGCCAGTACCATGGACCTGTGAGAATTTTTTTCATCTTTGTAGTGGTACACATTTATTTTTCAGAATAAACCTGAGGATAGTTAACATTACCTGATGGCATTGTATAATTTACGGAACCGAAACCTTGAAGAGTCCCGTTTTCTCCTGGCCAGGAAAAATTATATTCGCCAATTTCTATAAAATCAGGCTTCTTAACAGATAAACCACTGTGCGACATTATGTAGGTACGTCAAATTACAAGAACATCACCCAGCTAAGAAGATATTTATTTGATCACAATTTTCTTCACTTTAATTTGGAGTCTCCTCCGCGCCAAAACAAACCTCTACCAACCAACAACCAACCAACCAAATCAATAGCATCCGATTTGCTTTGGTATACGATTTTTTAATTAGAATATATTCATAGCATGGATACTAGTCCTTCAGGCAAAAACATGGTAAAATATTAGTACCAGTTACACATGCATACATATCATCCCGTCGAGTCCCTAACGGGGCAGAGAGTATAGAGCGCCAGTTCTTTCTAGACTTACATACATCTTCGTCCAGTTACACTGTACCTAATAACTTGAATGTATCATATTCGGACACTTACTTTCTTCCCGAAGTTTCTGTACGTCAGATATTACGTATCCTCTTCATCCTATATGGTATTCCTTTTATCCGAGTTCTAGTAAGTGTTAACAACCTCACACCTTACTCTTATACATAAAAACTGAATTTACGTCTATTATTTAAATATGTTAATATGATAGTTTAAAGCTTTTATAATTATAGCAACAAACTGTTACAATAAACATACATGTTATTAACTGCATTAACTCTTATTAATAAAAAGGCTGGTTATCATGTCTCTGATAGGTTCAAATACTCAGTTGTCAATATGATTGTCAAATTGGCCAATGTCATTAGCCTGTCATTTATTCCTAGGTCGTAGGTGTGATGTGAGATTTTAACTTCACTCTACGAAATTCGTAAATTAATTTGCAATGAGGTAGCATTCGTCACTGATAAATTAAATATCAACATCATAGTAATATGCCTTAATTTTTCTGTGTTAAATATCAAGATATACGGGAATGCCTAACATTAACAATGCTGCCGTCGCGAATGGTAAGTGTGTGATACACATGATTTATCTTGTGAGTTCTGACTCATTTAAATGCTATTTAAATTATTATTTGTATAATTTGGAGCTTTATATGATAATCAAAGTAAAAACTGTTATATAATCCTTTAAAGGATAATTTACATTAGATGCAAATATCCGAAAATCTATTAAAGTTACTTACAGTAGGACAGTACTCGTTTCTTCCCACCGGCTGAACATCACCTTGACACCAAAAAGCCAATAAATTCCTCTATTAATTGTAATTGTATCTGGAATTTCGTTTGATCTTGATGGTAATTTCGGGATTTGTTGATATTTCAAGGCTTTTCACTCTTTCCACATGCTTGCTACTTATCTATAAATATTTTAATCACATATTTTTGATAAAAATCGCAAACCATTTAAAATATTGCAGTTTTATTTATCTATTGTGTTTAAGGACATAAATTTTTGTATGGGAGGAGCCTACATTGTACATATACCATTTAGTAAATTAACTTATTTTTACTAATGGATAGGTCCATGAGTAAAAACTCAGATTATTATCATTCTTTAATATATTTAACATTTCATTTCAATTCAACAGTTAAATAGGCAAGTTATGACTTAGCATTTATAAAATAAAACTCAATATTATATACCACAATCTTTATTTAAAATAATCATTAAGTATTGCTCATTTCTTTATAATCACCAATAAACTGTTTGTATTGTTGTGTTGCCATAATGTTCTGCTGGGGATGCCGCTGGGATAAATTTAAGCATACATAATATTA
Source organism: Drepana arcuata (assembly GCA_016069955.1). Taxonomy (NCBI): domain Eukaryota; kingdom Metazoa; phylum Arthropoda; class Insecta; order Lepidoptera; family Drepanidae; genus Drepana; species Drepana arcuata. The sequence continues at coordinate 26,909 of JACCPG010006368.1, read as the reverse complement.
TGTTGAGATCTATGTATATGTAAAATGGTGGAATAGCAGGTGTATGCTTATTTTTGTTGAGCTTGTGATTGCACAGTGTGTTTGCTCAGTTTAAATGTTGTCTATATTATTATGTTTTGTGTTACTGATTAACCTCTTATGTTGTGGGTGTGACTAAAACATGCTATTGAATGTATGTCCCCAAAAGAAATGGTTCTTCCACTAACAATGTTTTTAATAAACATAAATCATTTATATGTAAAAGGGTTAAATCAGTGGTGGCACAATACTAATGTGTGTGAAAATATAAACACATTCTGACTATTCACATAAAGATAAAAATTGTTTGGCTGGTATTATAGTTTAAATGTGTGACTCGGAGAGGTAATAATCTATTTACGTAAAGTACCTTTCTCTTCAATCAAACCCTTTTATTATATAGATTATAATATCACTAGCTGCACCCTTCTTTGGGCACCTAGAGCCTATAAGCACTCTCTGCTTAAAATCTGTTTTCCACTGTCACCTGATTTTGTATCAAACATTCATTCAATCATCCCCACATACTTTCGCAGTTATACTATTATCAGTGGTTTTAAATACAAACATGATTGGTCATGAAAAGTACAAAATTATTTTTCTTAACTTCATATGCCCTATATTTATTCATATTTTAAGGGCACAAAAAAAGGTATAAAATTTACACCTATCATGCTAGATGGGGTAGGCAGAGAGGGTAGAATGCCATTTGTTACTACTAATGAGAAATACATAAATCAACAATATGAGGAATAATGGTTTCTTAAACAATGATCTCTCATCATGTTTTGATTCATTAATCACTTGACTTTAGTTCAGAATAACTAATTTGTCCAGCCAGATTTTGAACTTGCTTTTGTTTCCTTGCACATTTGTATTCACTGCCAACCTAGCTTCGCCGAAGTGAGCCCAGAAAGGCCTTTTTTACCAAAGCTTAAAGTTAAAGTTTTATTATCTTTCATATATATAATTTATATATTGCTCAAACATTTACTCATTAATTACTTTCATCTCATATTTTAACAAGCTGACACACAGTTTTCTGCCAGCCATTCAATAACATAAATATGTATAGAAGAATTATATACATATATTAAGATGTGATTGTCTCCATATCTATTACCTATAGTTTTGTAAGGAAACTATTCATTCAAATTTGAATTATATTCCATGAAAAATATACAAAGTATTTTTTTTGCCCTACCACATTTATCTTATAGACAGATGGGCTAAAAACAAGTAATGTACATTCTTTATCATGGTAACATTGAATGTTAACACATTGCAATGCTTGTTAACTGTTTCTTCACACTCAATTGATATGGGCCCAATTCCTTTGAATTGTTAAACTGCATATTAGCCTCTTCTCATTTGCTAACACTTGTATTACATATATGTTGTTTAGTTTTGCCATTTTCACAACATTTTACCAATAAAAAATATAATGTGCAGTAAATGCTCATTGTTAGCAAGTTCTTAGTTTTTTAAATGATCTAGTGATACCAGATAGGAAACATTTAATGAATCCAGTGATTTATTTATACCGTAGTCCCCGAAAGGGTAGGCAGAGATTAGAGGTAGTACCAACACACTGTTTCTGCCAGAGATATATTTTAGGTGCTAACGAGACAGATGGCGACTCCATCGCCGTTACTCAAGCACGACTATATAATACGCCTTTGAATTTCTTCTCAGACTTATGCAGGTTTTCTCTCGATGTTCTATGATTGATTGATGATGATGATTAAGAAAAACTCATTGGTACAGTCGGGATTCGTAGTCTTTGTGATGCAGGGAACTACTCAAACCACTCGGCCACCTCGGCTCTTTACTTTGCTGTGTACATAAATATAAACTCTTATTGGAGACTGATTACCTTCTAATAAGCCATTACAGAAAGAGGTTGGTATGCTTCTCGTAAAAGATTTGGATTGTGTCGGAAATCATTCGTCATTCGAAAAGAGTCTAACATTTTCATTTATTTTATCATGTAACTAAATGTTATTTGAGTTTAACGTGGAACCAATTGCAAATCGCCTGTGCTTTGCGTATAAATAAATGTTAGCTACAAGAAAATGAGATGAATGCAAACACATTGTGGTCACAACGTCCAGCGGGTGTCCCCGGTAGGTTGTAGACCTGGTGCTCTTATGTTGCAGACGAATATGAAGTTATCGGCGAGTCTCAGTGGCAGATGTTGGAGAACACTGGCGACGAGCAAAACCTTAAAATATACGGACTGAAGTATTCCAAATTCCGCGCCGCTTTATTTCACATCGTGTGCATATTACTATGTGGACTGCCGTATTTTGCTTTGGCTTATTATCCCTCGCTCAACAGATTCAAATACATAAAATGCAGTTTGAAAACGGCTGAACAGATTTGTGGTAAGTCTGTATAATATTTTGTCAATCAGGGTACTTACTTAATTCTAATGACGCTATATTTTATGTCTTCGTTTGCTTTTAGTTACTGACTCGGATGGACTATTCGTGATAGAGGATGTTCTGGAAATTGATCTAAACCTTTTGAACCACAGAGATAACAAACTACGATACTTTATTTACCAACACAGCCGCTTTATCTGGTTGCATGACCAAGGGACATTTGTGCATGTTCTTGCGCTCAATGACAAACTCACCATTAGCCTCCTCATGGAAAATATGTCCGGGATCAACAAAAGGCAGCAGAATGAATTGTTAGTACTTACTTTACATGGATAACTTTCAATAATATAGCTGTAGGAATAATTTGTTTTTAAAACATAAATTTTTTTTAGGATTAAACTATACGGCCCCAATTCTGTGGAAGTGGAAGTGAAGAGCTATTGGACCTTATTTGTGAATGAAGTGTTCAATCCTTTCTATCTATTCCAAGTATTCTCTATCATACTGTGGTCCTTGGACGAGTATTACCAGTATGCAACGTGCGTGTTCCTTCTCTCAACAGCATCATGCATGTTGGCTTTGTACCAAACGAAACAGGTAATTGTCTTGAACATACCAACTTTTTTATATAATTATGTATAGTTACCTTGTTATGTAAATAGCGTTTAAACACTTGATACTGTTGAAACAGTTGAGTTTAAAAAGTGTAATAGTATGTGTACTTATAGATAGTTAAAATACCTATTGAAAAACTTACCGTTATAAGTGTTGTTTTCCAATAATCCGTACCTTGGATATTTTTACTATAATCCTGTGTCAATACAGCTAATAATCTAATGTACATGTATACAATATATTCGTTCTGGCGAGATTGAGTAACGATCATCCTACCTAGTGTAAATTCTATATACCACCATATAATTATAAATTCGAAAGCTTTCGAGGATGTTTGTTCCCGTTCACAACAAAACTACCGAATGGAATTGGGAATAGAGTTACATTATTAGCTGCATTAAAATAAAGGATATGTTTAATTCCAGAAAAAAATCGATGAAATCAAATTTTATTTTACGGGGGGTTATATACCGCGGGGCATAGCTAGTTAATCATATTAATGTGACGTTCGATGATCCCTCTTACATTGAATAAGCGTTTCGTTTGTTGTGTAAAGATGAGTATAAACCTGCACAAAATGGCGGGTTCGACGAGCGCGTGCAGCGTGACCGTGTCCCGCGCGGGGCGCGAGGAGTGCGTGGTGAGCGCGCGCCGCCTCGTGCCCGGGGACGTGCTGCTGCTGCCGCCCGACGGCTGCGTCATGCCCTGCGACGCGCTGCTGCTCACCGGCACGTGCATCGTCAACGAGAGCATGCTCACTGGTAATGCATACCACTATTTATGTCCTCAAATTGGGTAATCGCACCGGAATTTATAGCTTTTGAAATACATATACAATGATACCATATCGCATACATCGCTTTACACGGCAAGATAGAAGCACCAGGCACATACAATTAGGTAAGGTTCCTACTGCTATTTTCTAATAGTTTAGCGGTGTCATCTGCGTGAATTTTGATTCCACTGGTAGATTCACATACATTATGTTAGCACATCTATCTCGGTTGCTTGCTATATATGCTTATAATCTATCTCTGTGCTGAAGTTCATCCAATTCCGTTTAGGCATTCTGGTGTGATTGTGTAAAAAATATTTTTACAAGCTTTCATTGTAGGATAGGTAGGTATTATATAACAATGTCCGCCCGCTGCGTCTGTCTCAGTCTGAATGCGATAACCTGAAAAACCACTCATTCATTGAGTAGAGTTTTTAAGTTTATCGCATTTAATGCTTTTAACCGACTTCTTGTCACTGTCGGTTACGTATTTGATTGATTAATAAAAAATATATCGTAACGCGCTTCAATGAAGCAATTTGAATATAATATCTTGTGATTTCACTTATATTGACCCAGTCCATATCCTTATGTGATGTGACATAATACTCTGCAAGTATTTACAATATTTATAAGTACATCCAACACTAAGGTACAAATTCACATGCCTAACACACAAATATCCACCCTCAGCGGACAGCGACCCGCGACCTTTTGAGTGTACAGACAAGCTCAGTGACCACTGCTATCAGATCTAAAAATATTTGTACCTATATCGGCTATATCTATACATATACAGTCCTTTGCGCATTTGCGAGACGGCTTTCTGTGTTTTCTTTACAACTATTTATGGCAATACAATTGTATAAAGTTTTCATTACTCTATTAAATATCTTCTTAATAAAGCAAACTTGCTTTATAATTAAAATCATGAAGCTATCATAAAATACATTGTGATAAGTAAAACTGTTATATAACAGTAGTTTTATTCCCACCCGGATGTTTGATGACAATGAGGTACATTTGCAAATAAATTCAACTTATTTTCCTAGCTACAAATAAAATACTCTCATAATAAAATAGCCAAGGAGAGTCACCTGCGTTATAGATGTCAGTTTTCGATCTGAGCATACAAATGTCTGCAGGTGAAAGTGTGCCCGTAATGAAAGGCCCTCCATGCATATCTCCCGAGGTGTACTCGACAGAGACACACAAAAGGCACACCCTGTTCGCCGGCACGCATGTTATCCAAACACGCTTCTATGGCAATAATCAGGTAACACAAACAATTTGTATTGACTCTTTCATTTGTTCTCACCGAATTTTTTATTCATAAAGTGAACTTTTCCCAGGTCCTCGCCAAAGTGGTACGCACTGGTTTCTACACGGCTAAAGGCGAACTTATAAAGAGTATCCTGTTCCCAAAGAGATTCGGCTTTCAATTCTACAAAGATGCTGTCAAATTCGTTATTTTCATGTTCTGCATCGCCGCGGTTGGAATGGCTTATTCTATTTGGCTGTATGTACTGAGAGGGGTAAGTTGAATATTCTCGCTTAGCTAGATATTAAGAGCCTGGTACCTAAAATATAAAAACGATGAACAATAGCCTCGCTGTTGTCAGACGTCCATTCTGATGAAGACTATAACAGCATCGGAGTCAGTTTTAAGTTCGAGTTCCTCGTCAGTACCTCCACCCACATTACCGAAAAACGTAACGATCTTTATACTAGCGCTGGTTTATTCCCTACACATTAAAGCCCGCCGCAATTAGATAAGGGTGGGTTTTATCGATTGCGCTGTAACTGAAAGAAAGAAAGTTTTCACTGTTTGAACATATCTACTTAAATGTAACATTTTATTTAGTTTTTCTTTCATTTGGCTTAATATGGTTTGTTCGTTTACATGTAATTTTTAAATGGAGTAGTAATGTGTATGTAGGTACTCCTGGGTAGGGTCGCATTCTTGTGTTGAGGTACGATAATTCGTAATAGAGGCAGTTGTGTTAGCAGCGCCATTCTCTTCTAAGGACTAGCTTAGCTAAGCCACCTAGCATAAGTTCAGGTGATATCTATGATATTGCCTATGAGCTACGATATTTTTTATTATCTATATGTAGTTCCCGAGTATTCGTCATTAGTCAGAATTGCTATACCGATAGTAGTATGTGAAATTCTGGTGGGTGGTTATAATGAATCATTATGTTCTTGTAAAAAACTCGTAATCGCAGTCTAAACAGACTTACCCTAGTACTCGAATAGTTATTGATATCGGCATGACGTCACACAATCTGATAAGATGATTGTAGTGTTTATACAATCGCGTTCATCTTATCTTATGTGAAGAAACTCAGGAAAGTCCATCCGCGTAAAGATGTAGATTACTAGTTACACCCGGTATTTAGTACGGAAACGGTACTAAATATTCGAAGGCCTCCGTAGTTCTAAGTTTCATCGAATTCCATTCGGCAGTCGGCTCGTCCCGCACCAACATCTATAAAATAAATTTTATTTTAAATGTATACATCCATACACACATGTATGATTTTATTATTATTACATAGAAAGAAAGTATCATGTTACAAATCTGATTGACCTAGTTGTAGTAAAGACGAATTGCTTATGTATATATGGTTGGAATATTTTCATTGATACAACTCTAGAAAATATATACAATCATACATATTGAACAAGGAAGTCCGCAGTTGGTTCCGCAGCGTTTTCTTATACTTTCGGACACGATCACGGTGCACGGTGCTGTTATTGAACAAACACAACTGTATTACTTACTGACCTCGAATAGTGTATATGGATACAGTAAGTGGTGCACTTCGGCCCCTCGAAGTATCATTCATTCAGGACCTATCATTACCACCTATCATTCAGGACGACACTACGATTACGATAAAAGTCAACGGTGATAACCGAGTGGTTTAAGCAGTTGCCTGCATGATCATGATCGCTAGTTCAAACCGTGCCAATGAGTTTCCTGAACTTAAGTACAGTGATTAAGGAGTGTGATTACACACCGCGGTCTTTACGGTGAAGGAAAACAGCGAGAGGAAACCTGCATATGATTGCATTGATAAGAAATTCAAAGACGTATGTTTGTATAGTCGACTATAGTAGTAATTCTGCGACGGACCCGCCGTCTGCAATGTTGTACCTATATGTATCTCTACGAAATGAAGGTGTTAAAATATCTGTGCCCATCCCTTTGGGGTAGGTGTAAATATATATGTGATATGTATGTGTATGTATGGTGTGGTCACGCAGAGCCTGGCGAGCACGATAGTACTGCGCACGCTCGACATCATCACCATCGTGGTGCCGCCCGCGCTACCCGCCGCTATGACAGCTGGCATTGTGTACAGCCAGCAGCGCCTGCGCAACAACAAAATATTCTGCGTCTCCCCGCCCAGGATCATTATTTGCGGGAAATTACAAGTCATGTGCTTCGACAAGGTAAATATTTTATTCTTATCTTGACTGCGAAGTTATTGTAATTTAATTCGTTAGGAATACATTTTATATGACTACACTATATAATGTTATGAATAAATGCATCGTAAGTATGTTTTTGAATGGTGTTTTGTATGACATTGGGAAAATTTTAGTATTTTGTACGTTCGCAAAATGCTTTGAGAATAGATACTAGTTACGATCTTCATTTAAGTTTTTTTTTGTTGTAGGTATCTGTGCATATCTCATATCATTCTATCTAGATAATTATCTATCTATGCGGCAAATTTTATCCATTTCCGTAAGCCGTTCTGGCGCGATTGACTGAGTAAAAACATCCTGAGAAACATTCGCACTTGTAATGTTGGTGGGATTCACAGCCAGAACGAGTGCCTATAATTTCTGGTATTAGTAGCTGTTAATCAAGAGCCATAAAGTCATTATTCCCTTTCCCTTCTAGACTGGTACTCTCACGGAAGACGGTCTAGATTTCTATACAGTGATACCAGCAAAAAAGACGGAAAAGTTCGGTGATGGTGTGGAAGATGTGACCGCGCTTCCAGCGAGTAGCCCCCTTGTACAAGCTTTGGCGTCGTGCCATTCTCTCACCAGTATCCAAGGGCAGCTGAAAGGCGATCCTCTCGACTTGAAAATGTTTGAATTTACACAATGGGTGAGTGCATTGTTCTATCTTAATCGGTTATTAAATGAGATTCGTCTTAAACCACAAATAAATAAACTATATGTATTGATATTGATCTTATATTTTATTAACGTCAACCTCGATGATAAGTCGTGGATATTGGTAATTGTAGATAAGTATTCCTAAAATAGCTTCTCGTGTAAGTCTCTGGGATAGTGTACGACGTAGTGAATACAAACGTAGCTAGTCTTGGGCCGTTAGTAGTGGCCACGATTTGACTAGGTAAGTCAAGGCAGGCTGTATACAGAGTTATAACAGTTTATATTTAAAAAAAAATGTATTAATCTAAAGCTACATATTGTATTTTTTGTTTTTATTAATCGTAATATTGATAAAACGTCGTCAATTGTAAATCATGCATTAATTTTATTATTTGTTTATTAAAAATTCATTGCAGGTACTTGAGGAACCGGGCCCGGAAAACACACGCTACGATAACCTCACGCCGGCGATAGTGAAACCCGCCACCACACACGACGAGGACCTTCAGAACTTGGACAATTATGATCCCTTCACTATGGAGATTCCTTATGAGGTGAACACGGACACCTATTTGTGTCATAGACTCTTTTTTAACCGCCTTAAAAAAGGAGGAGGTTTCTCAATTCGACCGTATATATATTATATATGTTTTTTATTAGTGTTACTTCTGATCGCAACACTCTTCATGTTGCAAGTACACTGATCTCATCATAAGTAAAGTAATTACATGCAATTTTTTTTTTAATTGTGTTTCAGATTGGTTTATTGCGGCGTTTTCACTTTTCGTCATCGCAGCAATCGATGGGCGTCATTGCGCGAGTCCTCGGACAACCACAGATGGTTTACTTTGTCAAAGGTGCCCCTGAGAAGGTAAACATTAGCTTATTTAAGTAAACATGTACGTAAGGACTTCCTATAGACCCGCTCTTTAGTCTCTCGAGCTTAAAATGGAGCTCTAATAGCGTCATCTAGGCAATGTGTGGGTAGTTTTCCTGAATTTAAGTTCAGTTTGATTTATATGTTGAAAGAAATCATCAATGAACAATATTTATATCCGAAAACGAATTTTATTGGAACCAGTGTAGCCGATTAGATATGTACAGGTCTTGAAGTGATGTAACAATAAGTTTTCCTGAACTTAAAAAAATTTGTCACACCACGAGCTTTTCGGTAGGAACAAGCCTGCATACTTGTGACAAAGATGTGTATCGTCTTCCAAAAACGACGACACTTCTTCCATCTGCCACGTTGATAGTTTAATATAAATCTTTTGTGAAGGTGTGATCATATAGAGATATATTTATATATAGATATTTCCCCGCATGAGTCAAAGGTTGCAATGTAGGTAAATAATTTTAATATTTTTTTAGGTCGCGGGTATGTGCAATTCTGATACTTTACCTGAAAACTTCAGTGCTATACTGAACGACTACACATCTAACGGTTTTCGGGTCATTGGGCTCGCCCACAAGAAGCTGGACCGCAAGATGAAATGGGTCGACGCCCAGAGGATTAAAAGGGAGACTCTGGAGTGCGACATGGTGTTCCTAGGCTTTCTAGTCATGCAAAATAGCCTGAAGCCAGAAACGACCCAAGTCATCAAGGAACTGCACGCCGCCAACATGAGGCAAATAATGGTGACAGGTGAATACTTGCTTTTCTTATTTCCACTTACCTTGTCAGTGCGTGATGTATGCATTAAGCCATAGGAAGACATTTTGATTATTGCTCACATTTTACATTAACAAGCTTTATTTTGAAGTTTCTCCCATGCTTGTAATATTATAGTATTGATTACTGGACGGAACAAAAATATTTTTCACGGCATTGGTAGTTTTTGAGATTATTACATTTAAATGTGTATGCGAACGCAATAGTATCAAAGTATATATATTGATGTAAAAAATTTATGCTATTAGAAATGAGGACTGTTATTTAATAATATTTGCATACTTTTAGGGGACAATATAATGACGGCAATGTCGGTGGGTCGCGGGTGTTCTATGGTGCAGCCACATCAGAAAATTGTACTTATTACGGTCGGGCAGCATCAAACTAACGACACGCGACCACCTCTCAATATGGAGGTAAGCAATCGGAAAGCATAGACCACGTGGTTATACGCCTAGAGCTGAGATACGAATGATTTTTTTTATGAGTTTGTTTTATTTAATCTCACGTCTACTAAAAATGTACTGTAGAGTAAATAAATTTATGGATTGAAAGTATTTTGTCGGCGTCTTTGATGTAACTCCTTCCATTTGCTCTGTCTAGCCCTCTACAGGCTCTTGAATCTACCCGTATTTCATGATACACATTATATTATTTTTGTAGGTAGTTGGCGAAAGTGCACCACAAAGTGGACCCATCAAACTGCCAAACGAATCTTACGTATTGGCGCTCGAAGGAAAGACGTGGGGAGTGATTCGCGCCCACTATCAAGAATTAATGCCTACAGTATTAAGTAAAGGTAATATTTCTTCCTATTGTTGCACATATAAGGTGACATAACTTATATTCTCTACAGTCGCTGGTGAATGAAAAACACTTAACTAATCTGACACAAATGTATGCTGAGTTGGTGCCATTAAGCAATACTTGGAGCGCTGTACAATCAATGCATTTTGACGTTTTACGTATCAGGTGGTAGACGTAGCTTTGCCCTATCTCGGTCTGAATTTAATTAATAGATAATAGAATGTGGACGACGTTAAAGAGGTATGTAAGTCTAGACAGAATGGCTTTCTACTCTCACTGCCTACAGCCTGAGGTTTCTGCATGATTTTATGTATGGATAGTCTGGAACATATGTTCGTATGATATGTTTTATTCCAGAAAAAAAAACTCGAAGGTTTCAGCATGTATCTTAGTATTGTTAATTAATCTAGATGAATCGCCTGGGCTCAGTATCAAAATAAAGATTATGTCGTATATATTAAAAATATGTGTTTGATAACAGGGATGGTGTTCGGGCGGTTTGGACCGGACCAAAAGACCCAATTGGTGACTGCGCTCCAGGACGAGGGGCTGGTGGTGGGCATGTGCGGGGACGGGGCCAACGACTGCGGCGCGCTCAAGGCGGCCCACGTCGGCATCTCACTCTCCGAAGCAGACGCATCAGGTACATTACTATTAATACACTTTCTTTTTTATTGTATGTGTGCATGCAGCGATAGGGAATAAACTTTTTCTCTATCTACTATAGTATACTAGCTGTTTTTATTTAGAAAAAGTTTCTGTAACACGATCGCAGCGCCATTTAGAGATCCATTGAAATATACACAAAAAAAATCAAGCCGCGTCAAATATTTGGTTTAGATATAAATGTAACACTTATATATTCCGTCATTTTATAATAATGATATGATAATATTTGTGTTTTTTTACAATAATCTAAAAAAAATATTAAAGACGTTTCAGTATTATGAGCCGAATGAAAAACTACCTATATCATTCACTAGTCAACATCTCAATAATAGTAATTAATTAAAACAATTTTATTTCTGCAGTGGCGGCTCCATTCACATCTCAAGAACAGAATATTAAGTGTGTGAAACTGCTCGCGCTCGAAGGTCGTTGCGCGTTGAGCACATCATTCGCGATCTTCAAATACATGGCTCTCTACTCGTTGATACAATTCTTCTCCATCCTGATCCTTTATAATGTAAGTACTGACTACGTACACGGCATTACAAAGTATTTACTCAACTCTTTCTGCCCACTCCGTCAGGGACTCGGCGTAATATGTATGTAATATATAAGATTTAGGATTGGTAGTTCCTGGTTTATTAATTAATTAAATATTTTTGCAACACTTTACAATTTTATAAACTGACAATATACCCTGATGGGCGTAGCAACACAATAATTATCTTATTCCATAAAATAATACATACTTATTATATAATAATATAATATAATAAAATAAATAAATAATATTATACATATATATATGTCGGAACTCGAGCGGGAGAGAGGGTGAGCGTGTCGACATCAATTCGGATGGGAATCGGATCGGCGGCACGCTCGACATCAGTGGGAGAGGTTCTGGTACTGGGTACTGGTGTTAGGTTCTGGGCGTAGGTCTCAGGCAATTAAACCACGAAGATACAATACGAGAATTGTATGTAGGTAATTAGCAATCACAAATTCACATTACGATGTTATAAAGTATCATAACTATCAACAGAGTTGTGTGAACCAACGGTCCCGTTTGGAAGGACCGAACTGTATCGCTCACTGTAATCAACTGTGATGAACTGTGTCTAATGAACTGTAATCAACTGTGTCTAGAATCATCGCTCTCCAACATTTATAGTGTTACAGTTCTCCCTCCAAGCGATTCCGAACACGTGACTCGTTACGTCACGGCGTTCACACTCCACTGTTATAACAATATCAATTGAGTGACTATTTAGTATTCAATTATTGTAACAGACTACAAATATCAATTGAGTTACTAATTATTGTGTTCGACACAAATATCAATTGTGTTACTAATTATTGTAATCAACACAAATATCAACTGAGTGACTTATTATTTAAATTATCGTAATATCTCCGACACGGCCATACTGACGAATCACACGTCCTCGTGTGTATGTGTATCTGGTAACAAAACAAAATACAACTGTAGACCAATCTTAGCTCGGCCAACCTGACCATATAGAAAAGTCGCTCATAATTAAGTCACATGAGAAAAGACACCACAAGTCAGACTAAAAGTCAAATTAACGTTACAAAATCAGACAGAATTAATGCACCAAGTCATGACAGCTACAGACATTACTAGCAGTTTGCCAATAAGCCCGAGCCAGCAGATGGGTCAGTAACAGTTCGTCTCTCTGTTAAGCCCGACAACACAAGGGACAGTACCAGTTCGTCTCTCTGGTACGTGTACCCAAGTCCAATATAGTAGGCATTATCAGTCCGTCTGACCGATAAGCCCCACAACACAAGACATTACCAGCAGTTTGCCGATAAGCCCCAAAAACACAAGACATACCAGAATGGACATTGTCAGTCCTCCTCTCTGGTAAGCCATAGCCATACTTTGTGCAGTAATACATTAGTCTGTACTGGTGGATGGGCCTTCACCCGCATCCTCAACGTCTAACTCTTCACTTCGTCTAATTCTTGTGGAATCTCTCTTAAGTGATCATGGGCATACTTATAAGTCCGGGTAAAGACTTCAAAACAAAGTGATCACATTCAAGTAGTAGTTCTTCAAAAGAACCTTTATACTTCGGATCAAGCTTCACTTGATTCCGTTCTTCACTTTTAATTGTGACTAAATCACCAACAACAATCTTAAATAATTTTGCCTTATTTTCATTAAAATATTCTCATAATTAGCACTTTTTTTTTATATTCAGTACCGCTTGTTCTCTCACATTTGCTATATCAACTTCATTATCATATGAACACAAAAGATTAAGAGGTCTTGCTACCTTAGGTATCAAAAGCACTAAAGGCGTCGATTTTATGTCACGGGTAACGGTACAGTTTAACGTTAATTGAATATCGTATAAACCTTCCTGCCATGACCTATCTGAAGTTTCATGAGAGAACATTCGGCACTAGTAAGTGAAAAGGAACAGGCCCACCGGAAATGTTTAGTTGTCCAGTTGGGTTGCCAATGCTACTCAGGTCAACTCGACGCTGGTTGCTAGTGCAGTTACTCGCTGCTCAGGTGTTGCCTTCGCCAGCGGAACCGCTTGCACTGCCGTTGCTGGAACCATGCTTCCCAGCAGTGGAAGTAAGAGCACAGGTGTAAGTGTTAGCATAATGGCCAACATCACCATACCTGAAACATTTGAAAACGGACGCATTTGGTCGTGGTTAGAACACAGAAATTGAGCTAGCAGAATAGGAACGATCACATGACCTTTTTACAATCCTCGAAACGGCACTCTGCACTACGATGTCCCAATTCTCCATACACCAAGCATCTTAAAGGGTCTGTAAGTCTGGATCGTTTGAAGTTGGATGATTCATCGCTCTAAACAGGCTCATTCTTCTCGAAGTGAGCACAAGCTGTATTTCAGGGCTGGGCTGCAGCGCCAGCATATCCTTGACAGCACTGTAAAGATTCCTCGTCTCCTTCAGCTAGCGTTCCTTCAGCACCAGTATTTTACTTGGTGTCAACACTTTCTTTTGTGTAAGTCGCAGTTTGAGTGAGTCTGACAACCTCAGGGTCAGGGCCCTGATTGCGCCATCTATGGACATTTAGGAGAATCTCCAGGGCCTCCTCTAAGGCGCGCACACAATGCCTTTAGTGAGAAGGTTCTTCTCCATGCGTAGGCGCAGGATCTGCAGCCGGAGCAGTCGTATATCCTCCACGCGCTGCTCGTACTACCGTTCACCTCTGTGCAACGTAACTTCTAGAACGCGCAGGGCAAACCTTTAGATCCCCATTATGTGCAAGGGTAAATGCACTTCCTTTTTGTACTTGTTAAAACAAGCATAAATCGGCGGTAGTAGGTACATTTATTTACACGTGCGTCGACGTCAGGCTTATTGCGATCAAAACCCAATAAACTAAAATTGCGGGTACTCACGGGGTACATGACGTTAATAGGCGCCAACGTGTTCTAGATTAGATTTTCGTCAACACGTGGTCCATCGTTTAGTCGCTTCATATGTAACAGAGTATTCCTCTCGAGCCTGGGGTCAACCCAAGTTCAATAAGACTCACCGGAGTATACTCGCTGGCCTGTCAAGTCTTTTATCTCACAATAATCCACACGACGCTTTGGTAGTGCTCCGCCACTACCGGCCTTTCCATTTGTGCTGCTAATGTCGTGGGTAGTAGGTGGTTGTGATGCCCGAGTGAATCCCACTTCTGATGTCGGAACTCGATGGAGAGAGGGTGAGCGTGTCGACATCAATTCGGATGGGAATCGGATCGGCGGCACGCTCGACATCAGTGGGAGAGGTTCTGGTACTGGGTACTGGTGTTAGGTTCTGGGCGTAGGTCTCAGGCAATTAAACCACGAAGATACAATACGAGAATTGTATGTAGGTAATTAGCAATCACAAATTCACATTACGATGTTATAAAGTATCATAACTATCAACAGAGTTGTGTGAACCAACGGTCCCGTTTGGAAGGACCGAACTGTATTGCTCACTGTAATCAACTGTGATGAACTGTGTCTAATGAACTGTAATCAACTGTGTCTAGAATTATCGCTCTCCAACATTTATAGTGTCACAGTTCCCCCTCCAAGCGATTCCGAACACGTGACTCGTTACGTCACGGCGTTCACACTCCACTGTTATAACAATATCAATTGAGTGACTATTTAGTATTCAATTATTGTAACAGACCACAAATATCAATTGAGTTACTAATTATTGAAATCGACACAAATATCAACTGAGTGAATTATTATTGTTAAATTATCGTAATATCTCCGACATATATATATATAATCTATATTTATTTTATTTATATATATAATCCTAAAACTTAAGTTATTCCGTCACACAAAATATGCTGTAAGTGGCCTTCGTGAATTCGTTCAGTGAACATGAGAAGACATCGGTTTGAGCCGCAACAGTGTTGAGTACCCGCAGCTCTCTCGTCAGCGGCGCTTGTTCCAGCAGCTTAGTGCGCGCGCGCATTAAGAAAATCTTACGCCCACCCGTGCAAAACCGGGACGGACCGCCTAGTACTGTATAAAATACGAGATATGCCCGCGATTTCACCCGCGTAAAAAAACAATTCATTAGTATAATTTCATCTAGATTTATTTTCGGAACAAACTATATCCTTATAATCTATCTCTTTGACAGAATATCATTCAATTCCGTTCAGCCGTTCTGGCGTGATTGAGTCACAAAGATCCATACATGATACATAATACATTTTTGTATTTAACATTTGATTTTATCGATAGATTTTTTTAAAGTATCATATTCTAATGAGCTATCCTGCTTATAATGTAAATCTGTGCCAAATTAATCGAATTACGTTCAACTAGTTAGGTTTTGCGACAAAGGGGAACAAACGTTCTAAAAATCATCCACATTTATAATATTAGTAGAATTTTGGGTAGAGTTACTGAGCCAGTAAGGATACTGTTACCGCTTACTGTAAGAGAGGTCGTGTGCTTATAATAAGGTAATTCGTAAGAAATATTATATTGACAAGCGTTCATATGTCTACGGTAAGCTTGTACCGTCAGACGTAAACTATAGTTAATAGCCGCCATTTTGTTTTGAATGCTAAGCTCACTCAATAATAAAGATCAAATTCCCACAACCCTTCCCAAGATTGATAGCTATAATGTTTTTTTAAAGAACGTTTTCTGCTAGGGTCGTCATAAAAAGTGAGGAAGATTTATTTACACAACTCTTTCAGGGAATAAGGAAAATCTGACAGTTTTATTATGTTTGTCACGGAGTGCAGTGTAAAGAAAACTAGCTGAGGAAATATGATTTCACTTGTACCGATGCTTCAGCGGATATTAAAATGTCGATGAAATTCCTCATCAGATTTCAAAAGGGTACGCTGCAACATGTTAATAAAATGCGACGTTGAACGGAATCTCGCATTTTCCGACTTTATTTGGGATTTATATTTATAGCGTTGTTCATATTAATAATTGAGTAGTATTAAAGGCTGAGTTGCAAAATCGAGTAATTTTAGACGCTGGTAGCTTCTGATATTTTTTTAAACAGTTATTTACGCCGTAACCACTTATTTAACATCTGGTCAGCCGAATGCTAATCATGAAGGCGAATATACTACAAGCTAAAACACTTCTGACGTAACGGAATAAAACCAGCTCATCTCTACGTATTATTTAGGATAGCAGCGTATATACATTTAAATTCTTGGATCGTTTCCTAAAATCCAATTACATAGCACGTGGGCACGGGGTGGGCACAGCCTACAAAATGATAGCGGATAAGTACCTATACAAATAGGGAAAAAGAGGTAGGATTTTAAATCTCCGTGTTATTGTAGGAGATTGGGCCAAATTAAATATTTACTCTGCCATCAAATAAACATGCCGAGCTCTCTGAAAAGTATTTACAGTGTTTTGAAAATGTTATCGTTTTATATTCATGCATACAAAAAACAAATTGTAGAAAGTAAGTACTTTTTGGTGTACGGCAGGTATATGATGGTGATATCTTCTTTAAACGGAAAATATAGTTACGTACCAATATGACAGATCGGAGTCTCGTAGGGGTATACGGCAGGTTATATACACGATATCTCAGCCGGAAATATATTTAGATACTAACGGGACAGTTAGTCGTCATTTATTTATTTATTTAAGGCCACTTACATAGCAGACACTAAAAATAACTTACAACTAGATGTTAAATATTAGTTGAATGCCACTACATTTACAAGCGGCGACAGCATGCACACAAATTAATAAGGAGCACAGAAACATGTGGATAGATAATAATAATAATATAGGTTTATATCTAGAAATATATGAAAAAAGGAAGCTAAATTAGGCAGTTTAACGTCATTTATGACGTCAAGCACGGCATTTATTACAGGTTTTCCCAAAATGTTTTCCTTCACTGTTAAGCTTCTGGTGTGATTAATCACTGCCCTTGAGTTTAAAGAAACCTATTGGTCAGTCCTTGCGTTGGAGGATACTACTCAAACCACTCGGCAACCATGGTTCCTAGATGTTCCCGAACGAATTCCAGAGGGTTTCTTAAGACTATTAAACTAGCGAAATAGGAGTATGCATAGTCTCTTAATACATTCTGTGGAATGCATCGAAGTGCACGCATTTCAGTCACGTGCGCCGTAAATTTAGTGTCCGTTTGAGAAAAATATATTCGCTCTCACACCTCGTGGATACTTGCAACGGAATGTTTGAATAATAATGTGAAATATCTTTCTTAGAAGTGCTTTATACTTCTGTATAAAGTCTTTATGACTTTGGTTGTCTTCCACGAACTTTTGCTACTTAACTGAACAGTTCTGAGACCAAGGCCACCAGACAGGCACTTATTCGGTGCTGAGCAAACACAGCTAAATCTGTGGCTCCAGCCCTTGGCTTAGTTAGAGCGTCACTGGTTCGCATGCTAGAGACTGGCTATTTTTAATAAAATACTAGCTGTCCTGCCCAGCTTTGCTTGGGTGAAAATTATAAATTTCTGAAACACGATTGCAGCGCCACCTATCGGGGCTAACTGTGAATCTAAACCATTCTCGAATCCACCTGAGAAGACACAGAAAGTTTCATTAAAATCGGTCCGTCCGTTTAGGAGAAGTTCAGCGACATACCCACGCACAGAAGAAATATTATATATATGTTTTTTTAATATATTTATATATCATACGAACCTTCTCCTGACAATAAAGGATACATAAAAGAAACATACTATATAATAATATACAGCTGTGCTCCGTGGTTTACATATAATGATTACTGCTCCTTTCATCTTACTTAATAAATAGGATATCTAATATAAATCTTTTTCTAATTTAAGTTCCTGAGATTAGCGTGTTCAAATAGACAAACCTTGCGCCTCTTTATAAAATTTGTATAGATATATAGTACCTATACTCCGCAAAATATTAAAGGGCATGGAATTCTTGATTATGTAGTTTGTTCCAAATTCGAATGAAAAAAGAATGAAAGACATTTGAAACTCACTGTGAACTTTTAGGATGCATATATTTTTCTTTTTCTTCATAACGGCCAGTAATGCATTTTATTTTCAGACTATATTTTGCAGTAAGGAGTTCATATTGCACTTTGTGACATGAGCCGTACAATAAACATCTGTCTGGACAGTTATTTTCTGCGCAGTAACAATTAAAGACACAAATGTAAAATTTCTCGGTAAAGTTCAAACAAATTCGAACGTAAAGGGCTTTGCTGTCGAGACGTTTACGGGGAGTGTAATTCCGTTGGCCGTGTAACTATCCGTTGAGATCATTTCGGTCGGTTTTATTGCTCTTTGTTACAATACTGAACTAAACGACGAACTACTAAGAAACTGTTTCTATCATTTAAATTGAACATTCGTACATAGTTGGTATTTCCTTACTTCGGACGATGGACTCTGCCCGCATCTGAATATAGGACTCGAAATATTGTCAATACCTGTTTTTAATGATAAAACTGTAAATGTTATGCTGGGCTCTATGTGGAGGTGGAGTGGTTCGAATAGGCGCCTGCAGCGCAAATATTGTATGTTCGAATTCCGACTTTACCAATGAGTTCCTTCTGAAGTTAAGTCCAGTGAACAAACACATATTGAGGTTAAGTAAAACATCGTGATGAAACTTTTAAAACGTACATAAATGTATAGTGGTGCTTAACAACTGACTCGCAATCTGTAGCGTTGGCACTCAAATATATATCTTCTAATACCTCCTCATACCCCTTCCTAGGGTCCTACTTTCCGAGGGTCCCACAATCATGGAAATATAATATTGCCTCGCGATAACTAAGTCAGCAACTAACTACTAAGTAAGCACTAAGTGACATAATCAGCAATACACATGTGTATCCATACGTACTTATCTATCGTAATTCCCCATACCGCTTCCTGTTAGCAATACAGAGTTAGTGCTTCATAAAATGTGTCCTGGCGTCATGTACATAATGAAAACTATGTCAGAGGCCCCGGGCTGAGCATTGATCGGTCCATTTCCTTGAAAGCCTCATAAATTGTTACTTGCACCAATAAAACCGACGATTGTCAGCGCCCTCCGCGGTTTATTGAGATACGAAAATTCGTCGTTACGATTTGTTTGCCACAATGGTTTTAACTTTATACTCTTGCGAGTAGTAGTAAGTCTTAAGAGAATTAGGTCACTTGAAAAATGTGTACATACTAGCTGACCCCCGCGATTTTAAGAATGTTATAGGAAGGGCCCACAATTTTACTAATGTTACAGGAAGAGGTGGAACAGTGTGGAAGAGGTTTCTGCTATAACCTCAGCTTTCGTCTTTTTTTCTGAAAGTTTTATTTCAGAAAAAAAGATGAAAGCTGAGGTTATAGCAGTAAAGTTAAAACCATTGTGGCGCGATGATAAATTATTAGCTAGATTAGTTTTATAATCTAGCTAATAATTTATCATCGCGCAAAATATCCATCCAATTCTGTTCAGCCATTCTTGCGTGATTGAGTAATAAAGGTCCATACATCCACAAAAAAGTTTCTATCCGCGAACACTTGGATTGTGAATTAACTTCTCGTTGAGGCTTTCCCCAAGGAGTCCAACATAGAGTCCCCCAAGACGGGTCTGAAAAATTCCAGCAGGGATGAAAACGCTATTAACCCATTATACGCTTACCATCAGGCGGGCCAAGGGCTTATGTAGGTATTTTCAATTGTCCGTAAATCTCATTCAGTATTCGTTAAGAGTGAGCTAGAGCGACAGAATTAATAAATATTTTGCGTCGGAAAAAATCGTGCCTCACGAGAGCTTCGCTATGAAAATCAATATGTTTTAATTAAACAAAGTATTGCATATACATTGGGACAGTTCCACATACATTAATTCAGCCTCGAATTGAGCAAGGCAATACTTTAGGGACTGGACATCGAAATACACACTTACTTAAATAAATTAAAAGAGCCGTGGCGATCGAGTGGTTCGAGAGACCTGTAACACAAAGATTGCAAGTTCGAATCCCGACTGCAAGTTTATCCGAACAATAAGTTTTTCTGAACTTAGGTACCTACAGTGATTTTTCAGACTACGAGCTTTTCGATGAAAGAAAATATCGAGAGGAAACCTGCATGCGTTTGAGAAGAAATTTAAAAGGTGGATATGCTTGAGTGATGGCGATGGACTCGCCATATGAAGTCGCGTTGGCACCTAAAATATATCTCCGGCAGAAATTGGGTGTGTGGGTACTACTTATACACCTCTGCCTACCTCTTCGGGGATTTTTGTGGGACGGCGTAAGGATATTTATTAATGCATAAAAAAAAATTTTATTCTGTCGTGAAATTCCTCTTGCGCTATAGAAGCTACAACATTGACATCAAATCCAAGATTAAACAGTACATAAGCCCACAGAGCAATGAAATGAGGTTAACACAAATGAACGTTCGACGTTCTATTTACGAGGGTAGCAAAGAGAGCGGCGTCTATTATTTCCGGACCGAAATGAATGGCTGTTGAAACTCGCCAATGTAATACATGTGTTACCGATCGTGCTTTACACGATAATGTCCTCTTAACACGAGCCATACGCTCGTGAATGTGGGAAATTATGGTAATTGCATACGTTTAATTGTATCGTTAAATGCAATGAATATATGCAAGAAGTATGGGGCTCGCCAGTCTGTGAGCTTTGCGTTTGATGACAACGCCGCGAGACAAATGCGTACGCGATCTCCTTCGTAAGTTATTTTTGGTGCTAATACGTCAGAAAGCAAGTGTCGTCATCCATCTGTTCTCGACTATATATGTACGATATCGACTATATATGTACGTCTTTGAATAAATTCTTAAAACTATTCACTCACATCGTTTTCCTTATTCCTACGTATTTAGCATTAATCAACAAAAACCAACTGCCACTTTACTAAATATATCTCAGGCAAAAGGCTGGAAGTGTTATTACTTACGCACCTCTACTTAGCACTTGCGCAGACTTTGTGAGAAGGTAAATAAATATATATATATATATATATATACACATATATCCCTATAATATCCATATAAATGAATATATAGAAGAAGAGGCAGAGGAAGACCACGTTCTATCTACCTACATTTAGGAACGTCAAGAGTAATCGAAACCCGAATGAAAATACTGATTAATGTGGACGAAGCGAAAGAGATAAAAATCTAAGGAAAGTTGGTAATCTACTCTCATTGCCCCAATGCAAAAGAATCGCCTTATTTACGAGCGAAATGCGAATTGGCTATTCATAGCTCACTACGCGGAATCGATACGGAATCGTGGTAGTAACTTTAGTCTGTATTTCATATTCCCATTTATATGCCAAACATATATATATATATATATTTTAATAGCTTCTGCAGTGTTTTGGTTCACACTGAACTAAGAAACAAACTTCTGGACGGTCGTCTGGTCTAGTGGTTAGAGCTCCTGACTGCGATACTTGTGGTCGCGGGTTCGATTTTTTGTATCTTAATCTGGGATGTCTTATGCATTTATGTATCTATATATATAAGTAAATATAGCGTTGTCTAGTTACTATAACACAAGCTTTACTTAATTTGGGGGCAAGTCTTCATGTGCATTTGTGTGGTATTTATTTATTATTGATTATTATAAGGCCTTTTGATTTGAAGACCAGGGGTTTCACACGAACTGAGTTGAGAGGAATAGCTGAGTTCACTTCGGAAAATAAGACATTTTGTGTCATGCAAATCGAATCGAAGATTGTCCGTATCAGTTACGAAGGAGGTACTGGTAGGTAGTCACTAGTCCTTAAGCCGGCTGCTAGGCGGCTTAAGTAAGTAATTGCATAGTCCCAGTATGAAGTCGGCACTATCTAGTCGCACCACGCCTCGCACAATTCAACCCTCATTCTCTACTGGGTGCCATTAGTGCCTAAGCATCTCTGACGTAGGTGTGGATGCTTTTATATGGAATGCGGGAATTGATGCACTTATTTCTTTCGCTATTTTTTTAAACTGTATGTGCATATCTTATACCATTAATATGTTAATTTGCTGTTAATTTGCTTTTAGACTAAATACCTATTTGTTTTATGATAATAAAATTTATTGAGCATATAATTGGTTACATGTCATGTACATATATAAAACAAATAGGTCTAAAAGCAAGTTAAAAAATCTAAGAAATAAAAATAACAGGCACAGAAATTATATTAGAGATACACATATTTTAAATTCGAGCCGATCTCCTACCAGATGCACCGATCAATAAAAGACTCCAGGTCCCCGAGGTTTAGCTCCGTCGTTAGGGCCGCGATGGACAGAAGCCGATGGTCGCAAATAATTCACTCCAAGTGTGAACCACTTCTTGATGACCACGATCCTCAGTCATGAGGGAACGACAAGAGAGAGAGAGAGATAATATGTAACCAATCTTATACTCAATAAATTTTATTATTTATTATTATTATTATGTTTTTACGCCTTCCTGTAAGGGTCCCTGTAGGCAGAGGTGTGTAGCAACACATCCAATTTTCACCGGAGATATATTTCGTAGTCAACATGACATATGACGAGCCCATTGCCATTCCATTAGCCAGGCCTTATTTACGTCTTTTAATTTCTCCTGCTTCTGCTCAAACCTTTAAAACTTCTTTTCCTTCACCGTAAAGCTTGTTGTGTGACTAAGCACTTAAGTTCAGGAAACTCATTAGTACAGTCAGGATTCGAACTTCGGCAATATTTGTGTGGGATTGACCACACAAATATTGCCGAAGTTCGACTCAGGGTGACTCAGACCGCTTGGCCATCACGGTTATCTAACTACATCACTGTTCATATACCAAATATATTGTATTTTCAAGAAAAATTTCTGCTCTTTTCCTGAAATATTAAACGAACGTAAAGAGCTTTGATTACAAATGTACAAACGCAGAAAATAATGCCAACTTGGGACCACTGATTTTCGTTTCCAGCTTGATATTAGTTTCCTATTTACTTTTGGAGTTCAATTTTTGAAATTACGTAAAAGTATAAGGCTGTGAAATTATTTAAGGTAGCCGATATAGGTACCTAAGCGTTGCCTAAGCAACGTTCATGTGCTCATACATGGATGGATAAGTTCAAGCGAACTTGGCAACTTACTCGGACGTAGCTCGCCTTCGCTTGAGCACTCTCGTGAATCAAAATCCGTGGAGAACGGCTAATTTCCCGACTTCGAGTGCACGCTATAATATTTTCCTTTCAAAGCATATGTAAAAATATCATGTCGGCTTTATTTTTAATCGAATTTGTTCGTGAAATCACTATATAAGTTATCATAAACGTCGGAATAAGTCTTATCTATTAATTATACACGGGCAATGTACACTTAAATTTCAATAATGAAAAGCCTAACGGCTTTTATGGTCCTTTCTCTGGGACCCTGGTGACTGGGCCACGACACCAGTGGGCTTCTTTTATCTTTTATGAAATATATTTAAATATTTGTATTTTATAAAGATGTAGGGTACAACATATATTAAAAACAAGAAAATAAAATTCATAATTTGACGTCCTACATACAAGGTTAGTTGATATAAAGCAGCTTAGCTGAGGATCAATAGTCAAAAAGCAACTTTTACATATATATTATCACGCCGATTCCCTAAAGATGTAAGCAGAGAGAATAGAGCGCCAGATCTCTCCAGACTTATCAAGAGCAACTTATCAAAACTTTATATTTTTAACGTCTACAATCAACTAAAAAGGCAGACCAAAGTAAATTGCAAACTAAAAAATTACTAAGTAATTTATATAAAAGGTTTGTCTTAAATCAACAAGCCTAGGTTCATTGGCCAGTGAATTCGCAATAAGGTCAAATTCCTTGCCACGACTCACTACACTATTTGAAAAAAATAATTTGTGATAGACGGCGAAGCATGACTCCCAGGCATGACTTCATGTCTTCTTCTTCCACTTCCACTTCATGTCTCCCTTTGAGATTCTCTCTTGATATTTTCCTACATCGCTTTGCGTATAGACCAGGTTTCATAACTCACAGTTCACTGCATCTATTTTCTATACTGCATTTTCTACAACTGAAATTGAAAGTTCAGTTAATACATGCTTAAGCTCACTGAACTGTCCCTCCGTCTTCGATCGCGTAAAATTCGTTTTCAGTGGTATTTTTCTTAAAAAGATATTCTATCATATCATAAAATATATATTCTATCCTTTGCTATAAAACATAACGTATTCTAATCCATTTCATTAGCTATCCCTATGCCATATTTCATCCCATTCCGTTTTAGTATTTTTTGCTTGAATGAGGAACTAACATCTTCACAAACTTTTGAATTTATAGTAAGATTTACAACAAAGCATCTCAGCCTTCAGAAAATTACATTTTTATAGTTTCAATTTACGAACACGGCACGTCCATTTAAATGTTGTTTCAGTGATGGTGGGTGTAATCGATGCCAAGTATATTAGCTGAAAGAGGCTGACCAGTTAATCGGCACAGCGTGGGTGTCCCAAAACAAACAGACGGAATCAACAGCGGCCTTTGTGAAACTTAGCCCAATTAGCATACGACCGGACACGGGCCGTGCAGCCCCGCAAACACAGTACGTGACGACTCACTAAACTTGTAAAAAGTTATGGGACTCTGTTTACACAGTTATATATATTTACAGTTACTCGTTGATGTTAACTGAATTTTATACATATAAAAATCCATTAGGCCTTGATAATACTGAGTAAAATTATTTATAATTGAAAAAAGAGCCGTGGTGGCCGAGTGGTTCCAGTAATAGCCTGCAACACACAGATTACAAGTTCGAATCTCGACTGTATCAATGAGTTTCTCTGAACTAAAGTACAGTGATTAGTCACTCCACGAGCTTTACGGTGAAGGAAAACATCGAGTGGAGACCTGCATACGTCTGAGAAGCAATTCAAAGGCATGTGTATATTCGTGTTTAAGTAACGGCGATGGACTCGCCATCTGTCACGTTGGCTCCTAAAATATATCTCTGGCGGAAAGTGGGTGTGTGGGTACTACCTATACACCTCTGCCTACCCCTTCGGGGACCCTTGTGGTAAGGCGTGAGGATATATTATAATATTATTACAAACCGACACGGTGAATCCTGCACTGGGTAGGGTTACTTAGAGGGTAGAACGATTCGCTAGACTTACAGAGCTTCATCAATAATATAAATTTAAGTAGTTACGACACGTCTTTTGTCAAGTATAAGCTGTCTAGAAAGGAGTCTCCGAGGGCTTAGTAAGTAGTTATCTATCTAATTAGTTGAGGACAAACTTGGAGCTGATGAATCTATTTCGAACGAATCTCATGAAAAGTTGCCAGAACATTAAGTGAAAAGAATTATACGTAAGAATTAATCATATTAAATACTGAATTATTATTGCTTAACAAATTGTAATATTCATCATAGTTTTTAGCACATCATCCACAGGGCCCTTTTGGAACTGTATACAAATTCATCCCATTCGCATCACTTAGATAATATATCCCCGGTCCCCGAAGGGGTACTCAGATGTGTGTAGGTAGTACCCACACACCCACTTGCCGCCAGAGACATATTTTATGTGCCAACGGGATAGATAGGGAGCCCATCTTCGTAACTTACCTTTAAATTTCTTCTCAAACCTTTACAGGTTTCTTCTCGATGCCATCCTTATTTGCCAACCTTATATCTCGTGGTGTGACTCAAATCACTGTATTTAAGTTCGGAAAAACTCATTACTACATACATACATACATATAATCACGCCTCTTTCCCGTAGGGGTAGGCAGAGACCACTTCTTTCCACTTGCTACGATCCTTACATACTTCTTTCGCTTCGTCCACTTTCATTATTCTCTTCATACATGCTCTTCGGTTTAGGGTACTCTTGACCTGACCTTTTTTCAAGACGTCCCTAATTTGGTCTAGAAACGTCCGCCTAGGTCTACCCTTCCAACACTTTCATTCACACTCGCCTTATACACTTTTTTCGTCAATCGTTCTTCATTCATTCTCTCGACATGGCCAAACCATCTCAGCATACCTTTCTCAATTTTTGTCACTACATCTTCTTTCAGACCACAACGTTTCCTTATCTCACTGTTTCTTATCCTGTCACTCAGTTTAACTCCTATCATACTTCTTAACGCTCTCATCTCAACTGCATTTATTCGGCTTCATGCTTATTCTGCCATACCCAACTTTCACTTCCGTACATGAGTGTCGGAACCAACACTCCCCCATGCACAGCCAAACGAGCTTTAAAAGACACATTCCGACTGCCCATGAAGGAGTGCAAAGCTCCATTCACCATGTTTCCTGCATTCACTCTTCTTTCAATATCACTCTCACA
>JACCPG010006367.1:0-19145 GCA_016069955.1 Drepana arcuata | reverse complement strand
GTCCATCACCTGTGTTCTGAGTCGCTGATCTATTAGAAACAGATCTATCATGCTTCGCTCATTTTTCCGTTCCCATGCATACTGATGAATCCTTTTGTGGTCGAACATGGTGTTCGCCACAAAAAGGTCTCTCTCCATGCATACATCTAATATCAGCTTGCCTGCCTCGTTCACTCTCTTATCACCATACTTGCCGAGTACCGCCTCGTAATCCTTACGGGCTGTCCCGACCCATCCATTCAGATCACCACAAATAATCAGCTTTTCATTCCCTTCTTTCGTCTCTAGAACATTACTCACACATTCCCAGAACTTATTCAGGTCGCAAGTGTCCGCTGAGGCCACTGGAGCATATACCGCGACTAAAAACAGTCGGGTAAGGCCTATTTTAAAGCGAGCCCAAATAAGTCTGGGGCTCACCGCATCATAACTTATCATACATTCTGCCAAGCGGCTGGATAGTAGAATTCCCACTCCCTGGCAGGCGTGCTCGGTGTTTGCCACTCCTGACCACAGCACTAAACTCCCGCCCGGGAGCTCGTCTACTCCACCACCCTTCCGCTTGGTTTCAGACAAGCACACAACATCTAACTCGCTCTCTGTCATAACATCGATCAATTCGTTCATCTTATCAGCCATACCTCCTCCTACATTCCATACACCCATCCTACACTCCACACTCCACTTCCCGCCGTGAGGCACTCCGCGTGATGGGTGGCGGTCCCCATCGCCGCACTGTGCAGAATTTTCGCACCAGCGGGGACGGACTGGTGCGCGTCGCCTCGGGGGCACGCCCTAATAGCCGTCCGGCCAATGCGCATCGAGTGGAATTGCAGCCCTCTGGGCTGGCAGGAATCGCGACGTGCACGCTTCCACTGTGATCCCCTTTTATAATTTTATAATTTTAAATTTATAATTGTTTAGTTTAATTGATTAGCGCGGCGAAAGCCGACGCTCGCGTGTTGCTATGGACCTCGTGGCAAAAAGTGAGTTGCTGGCGTTCTTGCAACAGAAACTGGGTGTGATGGATGAAGTATCGCTTGTCCAGATCTGTGCAACAAACTTCAGCGAGGAGGACATCGCCGCCTCCAAGCTTCTTCTGTCCCGTCTGCTACACAAGACTGACCTGATGGTGTCTCGCCGGCGTGACGGGACCAAGAAAAGCCTGCAGGAGATGTTCACCCTGCTGAAAGAGACTAACCCTGACGACGTGCCGACTTTTGTGGCGAGGGACTTAAATAAGCTCCCTACCATCAGCTTCGACGACGTCGATGTTGCGAGCCTAATAAAGGACATCGTTCTTTTAAAGGTAAGTGTGGCGGATATGCAACGGAAGTTGGACGCATCCCAGGACACGATCACTGATCACTGATTTACTGACAACTCAGTAACTTCATTGCGCAATATTGTTTCGGTAACTGGGTCACCATCGGGCGCATCAAATATCAACATGCGCCGCGGAGCCGGCGTCAATGTATCGGCGGCAAGTTTTGCATCAGCAGTTTTGTCGTCGCCGACTCCGTCATCAGAATGCGTCGCCCGCGCACCTCGCCCTCCCGCCCCCGCCCCTGCGGCTCCTCGCTGCAGCGCCGCGCGTCAACCTGGACCAGCCGTCTCTGCAGCCCCAGATAAGCCTCGTCGAGGTATTGGCTGCGCCACTGGAGTCAGCATCCGTGCTGCTTGCCCTTTAACGAAAAAGCGCCGCTCACGCCCGACCCAGAACCGCTGCGGCAAGGGTGCTGCGGAGCCCAATGTCACCATACGGGCAGCGCAGCCGAATACTCCAGTCTATGTCTCCCGCTTACACTACACTACAAAGGCGGAAGACATAGTGGAGTATGTTCACCGGAAGCTCAGGTACAGGCCGAGAGAGGCGTTCGTGGTGCGCGTGCCTGCACCTTGCCATGGACGAGGACTTCTGGCCGCAGAACGTGGTGTTTCAGTTTAAATAATAAACACAATAAGACAATTTAAATTTTGATATACTATTAGTAACATGATGATCTCAATATCCGCAAATTAGATATTTAACTGTGATAGAACATAATAGTTCAATTAAATATACTATTATTATAGAACTGTTTTACACCAACATAAAACAGTTATTATGTGCCGAAAGGAAGACACAGCGTTGGTGTGAAGAAGCTGCTTATGATTTTTGCCTATTTCTTCCATAAATTAGTCAAATTACATACCATTTAGTCCTTGTTCCGCACAATAGCTACCTGGTTTTGCCAGCAGGGGCGCCACAGTCGCTTTACGTTTCCTGACTGTGCGCCGCTCCACAAGCCGCCAGTGTGGTCTTCACTCACCAGCAAGGATCTTGCTCCAACGCTGTGTCTTTCTTTCGGCTCATAATAACTGTTTTATTTTGGTGAAAACAGTTCTCTTATATGCCTACCGGAATGACACAGCGTTGGTGTGAAGACATGTTTGATATCTGCTGGTGATGGTAATGATAAATGCTATGTGAAATGCCATGGTTTTAATAGAACTTTTAGACTTCCATAGTATAAGAGTAATACAAGATCAATCTAAATTAATGAATGTGCAAAGAAAAGATAAAATACTTAACAGTATTAGGAGGTTCAAGGTAACTATTGAAATTAAATTACAAACCTGTAAATCAACTAAACAGAGGAAAAATTATGTCGAATTAAATCTTCATTTCTATTGTTTTCCCTCCTGTGGATCACCTTACAGTAGAATTTCTTAAATGTTTGTTCACTTTTCCAGTTGCCCCTTTCTAATATTTCTCCTACTGTAACAATTTCTATCTATCCCTTAGATGCTACTGCAGCCCTTACGCTGCTGCTTTAATTCTTACCATTTTAAATATAGATTTAACCCAACCACCAATAAGCATTCTAGTGGCTGGTTTGACTACACCCTTGATTGAAATGAAAAGGTTAGTAACATCACTACTAGAGCGCCTGTCCTGAGAACAGACTATCAATTGATTGATGACCAGTCGAGGTCGTCTCACACCCCCGCAAGGGGGTGGAGGAATCCGTTTCGGGGCTGGTGGCCCCCTGACGGAAGTTTCAATCGCCGCGCGCAAATACTTTCTATAAATATATATAATAAATTTCTCTCGGCTACAGTCATCTAGTGAAGACGTATTCTAAGCAGCTACGGAAAATAAATCAGTAAAAATAGAATAAGTGTCTGTGCTACTAACTTTATTGTGCAGTGTTATTGAAGCGGTCCCTGCATGCTGTTGGGAGTGCTTAATAGACGTTCCTAGCTGCTGTTTCAGTGTATATTGATCTCATAACTTCATTTATCCTTCTTTGTGTACTACAATATATTTTGCAACAATACCCTCTAACCATTAATTTTTTGCGCCTAGTAAATTGTGCGTGGCAATTTCTCATAATAACAAAATGCTATGTTACGGTTGTAAGGCAATTCTGAAAGATACTAAGTTTCTAAAATGCCATCGATGTGCCCGTGAATTTTGCTATGAGTGCTTAAATATAGAGTATCCAGACAGTTTCGACACAGATAAAATTGCATCATTGAGCTGCCCATTGTGCCAAAATGTTACAAGACGTAAAAATGACGACGACACGCCCTGTCGTCAACGTCGGCATACAACACAATCTGATGAGTCTATGAATATGTCTTTTTGTCTGGAACCAGGTTCTTTGAACAACTGCATGGCAGTTTTCATGTCTTGACGTACAACATGAGCCCGTTACTCTTAATAGTATCAGCAAACTATTTGATTTAAAATTAGCGACAGATGGGGCAATCATGACAAGCCTCAGATTAGCACTTAAACAAGATATTGAGCAAATGGTTGCCTCGGAAGTAAACAGTGCAATGGAGAAGCTCAAAGGTGACTTTACTACAACAACGGATTATCTCGCTGCAGAACAAGATGATTTGAAGACTGAAATTAGGGATAAAACCGCTAAAATCCTGCAACTTGAAACTGCGCTTTCTAAGACCCAAAGATCTATATCAAACCTTGAATCTCGTGTATCAACTATAGAAAAAATTTCACGCAGTGTAAATCTTGAAATTCATGAGGTCCCTGAAGGCAAGAATGAAGATATAATGACTCTGTTCAAGAAACTATGCGAGTGTCTACAGGTTGTCATTCCTGATAGTGACATCAAAGCATGTCGCCGTGTCGCAAAGATGGATGGCTCTTCCAAGCGGCCACGAAATATTCTTGTTACACTCTCCTCGCAAAGGCTCCGTGATCTTGTTCTATCTTCTGTAACGCGCTTCAACAAATCCCATCCTAATAATAAACTTACTACTACCCATGTGAACATGATTGGTGAAACTCGGCGAATATACTTTTCCGAACATTTATCCCCTGAAGCTAAAGAATTACATAAAGCTGCAAGAGCTTTTTGCAATGAAAAGAAGTTTAAATTTGTATGGGTGCGCTTTGGCCAAGTATATATCCGAAAGGATGAGCAAAGTCCTCCGATACACATCAAAACATTAGATACGCTTACGAAGCTCCAATGAAAGTTAATATATAACATTATCTTTCACTCCTATATATATGGATTAAATATTTTATTTCTCTTTGATTTATCATAATGTTAAAACTCTACTCGGGGATCCCAGTGGAAGCGTGCACGTCGCGATTCCTGCCAGCCCAGAGGGCTGCAATTTCACTCGATGCGCATTGGCCGGACGGCTTCTAGGGCGTGCCCCCGAGGCGACGCGCATCAGTCCGTCCCCGCTGGTGCGAAAAATTCAGCACAGTGCGGCGATGGGGACCGCCACCCATCACGCGGAGTGCCTCACGGCGGGAAGTGGAGTGTGGAGTGTAGGATGGGTGTATGGAATGTAAGAGGAGGTATGGATGATAAGATGAACGAATTGATCGATGTTATGACAGAGAGCGAGTTAGATGTTGTGTGCTTGTCTGAAACCAAGCGGAAGGGTAGTGGAGTAGACGAGCTCCCGGGCGGGAGTTTAGTGCTGTGGTCAGGAGTGGCAAACACCGAGCACGCCTGCCAGGGAGTGGGAATTTTACTATCCAGCCGCTTGGCAGAATGTATGATAAGTTATGATGCGGTGAGCCCCAGACTTATTTGGGCTCGCTTTAAAATAGGCCTTACCCGACTGTTTTTAGTCGCGGTATATGCTCCGGTGGCCTCAGCGGACACTTGCGACCCGAATAAGTTCTGGGAATGTGTGAGTAATGTTCTAGAGACGAAAGAAGGGAATGAAAAGCTGATTATTTGTGGTGATCTGAATGGATGGGTCGGGACAGCCTGTAAGGATTACGAGGCAGTACTCGGCAAGTATGGTGATAAGAGAGTGAACGAGGCAGGCAAGCTGATATTAGATGTATGCATGGAGAGAGACCTTTTTGGGGCGAACACCATGTTCGACCACAAAGGGATTCATCAGTATACATGGGAACGGAAAAATGAGCGAAGCATGATAGATCTGTTTCTAATAGATCAGCGACTCAGAACACAGGTGATGGACACCAGAGTGTATAGGGGAGCTGACCTGGGAACGGACCACTTCCTAGTTATAACTAGGATAAGGGGTCTGTTCGCGGGCTGGCGATCCCGCGCTGGGGGTCCCTGTTCTGCAGTCGCAGACCGCATCAAAAGCTGGAGGCTTCAAGATGCGGCTATTAGAGACAGAGATCAAGAAAGGGTATCTGAACAGCTAGCCTGTCCACCGAAAGATGTGTTTGAGAGTGTCGATGTTTGTTGGCAGTTCCTTAAGTCCAGCATATTATGCGCCGTGAAAGAGGTTTGTGGCATTTCGAAAGGGCGGACAACCAAAAATGGCGATGGTTGGTGGGATGATGAAGTGAGAGAAGAAGTTAAAAAGAAGAAGGATGCAAGGCAAGACATTTTGGCTATGTCCAGCTCAAGTGAGAGTATGAAAGAAAAGATGAAAGAAAAATACCGCCTGCAAAAAATCGTACGAAAGAGATAATAGCTCAGAAGCGTGAGAGGTTCCAAATGACTGTAGACGAAAAACTGTCACAGAATTTCAAGGACAATGCAAAACTTTTTGGAGGGAAGTTAAGAAGTCCAGAAATTGTGTTACAGCTAGTAGTAGGATGAATGTGATTTTCTCGAAGGACAATAACATACTGACTCACAAAACAGACGTCCTCAGGCGATGGAGTGAATTTTACAAAGATATGTATGATGATGATGCCGCTGATCTACTCACAGAGCTGCCTCCAACAGAATCTGTCGAGGATCCTATAGCGGATAAAATAAGCATGGGAGAGATTGTAAGTGCGATAAGAAGTCTGAAATGTGGAAAAGCTGCGGGAATAGATGGGATTACGGCTGAGATGATCAAGTACGGCGGACCAGCGGTCTGGGACGTCATCTATTTGCTATGCAATCTTTGCTGGGAAAAGGGTGATGTTCCGGACGATTGGAGGCGAGCAGTCATCGTGCCTTTCTATAAAAGAAAGGGATCACGATTGGACTGCTCAAACTACAGAGCCATCAGCTTGGTCAGCTTAGCTAGTAAAGTGTACACGAAGATCCTGACGATAAGAATGCAAGAGCGATCCGAAAGGTTTCTCTGGGAATCCCAAGGTGGATTTAGACCAGGAAGAGGATGTATGGATCAAACCTTCTCGCTTCGCGGAATCGCGAAAAAGTTTTTGGATATTAACCAAAAGGTTTTCTGCGCTTTCGTCGACTTGGAGAAGGCATTTGATAGAGTCATACGAAAGGAACTCTGGGACGTGTTGCCTGGATATGGAGTGAGCAGTTCCCTACTGCATGCCGTGAAATCACTCTATAGTGATAGCGAGGCGTGTGTTAGA
Organism: Drepana arcuata; assembly: GCA_016069955.1. NCBI lineage: Eukaryota > Metazoa > Arthropoda > Insecta > Lepidoptera > Drepanidae > Drepana > Drepana arcuata. Next base: position 12,355 of record JACCPG010006367.1, on the reverse strand, counting down.
GTTAACGGTGAGATATCACCCTGGTTTGATGTGAAGTCGGGGGTCAAACAAGGGTGTATCATGTCTGCCTGGCTGTTCATTGTATATCTAGATAACTGTCTGAGAGCACTAAGAACGAACGGATGTGGAGTGAAAATGGGAAACTTAGTGGTCAACTGCCTACTATACGCCGATGACGCGGTTTTACTGGCGTCATCAGAGGGCGAACTGCAGTCACTAGTTACCATAATGAAAGTAGAATGTGAAAAGAAGGGGCTGCGCCTAAACGCTGGCAAGACAAGGCTGGCAAGGTTCTGGTATTCGAAAGAGATGAACAAGTGACCGAGTGTGCTATATCGGTAAATGGGCAAATTTTAGAGCAAGTGAATGAATTTGTATATCTTGGAAGCATGTTCACACGAGATGGAAAGTATGAAAAAGATATTGAAAGAAGGATAACCGCCGGAAATAAGGTGAATGGAGCCATGTCGGCGTTGATGGGCAGCAAAAGTCTGAGCAAGAATGCTCGAGTTGCTGTCCACAACGCGATATTGGTACCTACCTTATTGTGCAGCAGCGAATCCTGGCATGTCAGAGGAAGTATGAAAATATTGAATGTAGTCGGTGATGCGATCTCTTCTTCGAAAAATGCGGCGTAACGATATTAGATCGAATCCGCATGAAGAGATTTGCAAATCAACTGGCGTGAATGAGGGCGTGATTGTGAAGATGAAGAAAGGCATGTTACGTTGGTTTGGACACATAGAAAGGATGAGTGAAGAAAGATTGACGAAACAGATATACAAAGCAAAAGTGTGTGCAAGAAGAGGCAGAGGAAGGCCACGTTCCAACTACCTGGATCAAATAGATCGGACTCTGAAGGACGGGAACGTTAAGAGTACTCGAAACCGACGAGCATGTGTGAAGAGACTGATGAATGCGGACGAAGCGAAAGAGGTATGTAAGTCTAGAGAGAACTGGCGCTCTATACTCTCTGCCTACCCCGTTAGGGACTTGGCGTGATGATATGTATGTATGTAAAACTCTACTACCAAAATGTTAACAGAATACGTAGTAAACTGTCTCAATTTTACTTAAATTTGTTAAGCTCAAATTTTGATATTGTATGCCTTACGGAAACTAATCTAAATAAAAGTGTCTTTGATAGTGAAGTATTTGATGCTCGCTATAATGTATTTAGACGCGACCGCGCGGAAACCGCTTCATCTAAACCTGAAGGTGGTGATGTACTAGTGGCTGTTCTTAAAAGATATCAAGTTATCCGTCAGACATCTTGGGAAAGCAAAATTGAGGATATCTGGATCACAATACCATCCGAGTCACGGGATATTCCGAATCTTAATATATGTGTTTGCTACTTGCCTCCTGACATAAATACTGATACATTGGATGATTTTTACAGTAACTGTCAATCTAAAATACTCAATGATTGCGTTTTAGATAAATGTCTCTTAGTTGGCGATTTTAATACCCCCGACTTCATGAGCACCTCTTTAACCACTAATATACGTTTGGAGTCTACCCAGAACAAAAAACTTTCACTTTTAAACGAATTAATGGAAATTTACGATCTAAAGCAATATAATCTTGTAAGGAACTCTAATGGCCGTCTTTTAGACTTAGTATTTTTTAGCCTCGATTCTATTACCATCAGTGAAACCCTTCCTTTGAGTTTGTTAGACAAACACCATCCATCTTTATATATTGAAATACCTAATCTTATTGCAGTAACTGGCCTCAGAAATCGACCGTGTAGTCAGTTTAATTTCTCGAAGTGTAACTATAATGATGTAAGATCAGATATAAATTCAACAGACTGGCAAAATATACTGTCTGATCCTGATATTGACGTTTGCACTGATAATTTCTATGAAAAAATATTCGATATAATTAATAAACATATACCAAAGACGACCATAAAATCACACACATATCCTATTTGGCACAGTAAAGCTCTGATTAAGTGCAATAAAGAAAAGAATAAATATCACAAGCTGTTCAAAAAATTTGGCAACCCGCGTGATTACGACACCTTTGCATTGCTTCGCAGCCGTTTTAAAGAACTGGCTGAAGAATGCTTTAATAAATATCTATCATCAACCGAAGATTCGATTGATAAAAATATAAAACAGTTTTGGCGATATGTTAATAACAGAAAAGGCTATTCATCTATGCCAGATGTTATGAAACATGAAAACACGACGTCGACTGATGGTCAAGGTATCTGCGAACTATTCTCCTACTACTTTGGTTCTGTTTTTGAAAATAATAATGCACATGACCCCATTGGTTTGCCAGGTTCCATTTATGCGAATAGCAACCATAGCCCCTTGTCATCTGTTTCTATAACTGTCAAGGATATCTTAAGTAAAATCAAGAGGCTGGACGGCAATAAAGGTGCAGGCCCTGATCGTATTCCTCCGCATTTTGTCAAATCATGTGGAGCTGAGCTGTCCGTTCCTTTGTGCATTTTATTCAATAAATCTCTTTTGAATGGGATTTTCCCGAAACGTTCGAAGACTGCACACATCTTTCCAATATTTAAAAGCGGGGATAAATCTCTCTGTGAGAATTATAGACCTATTAGCATCTTATCATGCTTTGCAAAGATATTTGAGTCAATAGTATACGATTACTTATATTCTCACATTAAGCCATTCCTATCTGATAAACAACATGGCTTTGTCAAAAAAGAGTCAACCATTTCAAATTTATTGGAATACAAGAATTACCTTTGCAAAAACTTTGCTGTCGGTGGTCAAGTAGACTCTGTTTATACAGACTTCTCGAAAGCTTTCGACAAAGTAAATCATAAATTGCTCTGTCTTAAATTAGAACGTCATGGTGTCCACGGTAGCTTGCTTCGTTGGTTATGTTCTTATCTTAATAATAGAAGCCAATTGGTTGCTCTGAAAGGGTACATTTCAGCACCAGTTGAGGTCACTTCTGGGGTGCCGCAGGGCTCTCATCTAGGGCCTCTGCTCTTTGTTATTTTCATTAATGATCTTATTGAACGATTGTCTTGTCAGTGTCTATTGTATGCTGACGATTTAAAAATATTTAATACTATATCAACCGTTAGTGATTGTGAAGCCCTTGAAAGTGACCTAGATAAAGTATCTGACTGGTGCAAGTCTAATAGTATGTACCCAAACATTAAAAAATGTACAGTTGTATCATTTACCAATAAACGTCTCAAGACCCTGTATAACTACACGATTCAAGGACAGCCGTTAAGCCTTAACCTATGTTGTTAAGGACTTGGGAATTATATTTGATGAAAAGCTATCATTTCGGTCACATTTCCAACAAATTACTTCAAAAGCTAACCAACTGCTTGGGTTTGTTCTAAGATCAACAAAAGACTTTAAAAAACCTCGTAGCCTATTATACCTATTCTTCGCGTTGGTTAGAAGTATCTTAGAATATGGCAGTCCTATCTGGTCTCCCCATTATAAAGTACACATTTATAATATAGAAATAATTCAGCATAAATGTCTCAAAATACTATGCTACCGAATCGGATTGGGTCGTTCTAACCTTTCGTATGAAAATAGGTTAGCCAAATTCAATGTCCATTGTTTTGAGACTCGACGTAAATATTTAGACCTTGCATACTTGCACAAAATCATCCACTCTTCCATAGACTCCCCCGAACTCCTCTCTCAATTTTCATTTAACACTAAATATAGCGCACGCAGATCAAACGCCACTGGCCTATTTGCTCTTTTGACCTATAAAAATAATATATCCTTTTTTAACCCACTAGTTAGGATGGCTCGTGAATACAATGAACTAGCAATTAAATACCCTAAACTTGATATATTCGATCACAAATTTATAAATAGTGTAAAAGATATCCTCGGTTTAAAATCGAAACGCTGGTTGGCACCAGTTGTGCTGCGTGCTAACGAGCCGCCCTTGTAAACCTCAGTACACCAAATGTTTGCTTTAATATATGTTTTTATGTTATGCGCTTTCTGATGATTTAATAACTATTTAGCTGTATGCACATCTTTTTGAGTTACGATCCAGTTTAGCTCTAAGTATGATTGTTATGTTTTTTCTTTTTGATTGTATTTTGTTTTGTGCATTAAATAAAATAAAAAAAAATAAAAAATACGCGCGGGTCCCTAGGTTTGCCTCCACCTGGAGGTGCTGGCCGATGGTATCTTTGAGTGGACGCGTCGCCTGACACGTTAGCAGCGTGCCACGCGCGTGAGAGGATCCTCTTCACGCCGCCCTCAGCACGGTACTAGCTAGCCGGGTGAGACCCCGTTGGGGGAGGCCCGGCTAACGACCAGCGAGCAGGCGGCGGCTAGGTGGACTCACTGCGCGTGGAGAGGGTGGTTATGGTGGTGGTGGTGGTGGTGATGGCGCGCGCGGGATTATCTCGCGCGCGTACGCACGGCTGTTTGGCGGTCGGGCGTGCAGAGGCGCGATGTTCCGCAGGTGCGGGAATCGCGACGCGTCCGCACGCCCGAACATATTCACAGCCAGGCGGGAGATGAAATCGTCCAGGCTCTCGGCCTTGAGGTCACGTGCGATCGTCGCGTTCCTCACATACCGGGGAGCGCCCACGATGGTTCGCAGGGTAGCGGATTGTTGAGCACGTAGGTTCCTTTTGTTGGTCTAGCTTGTGAGAACGAACCAGGTGGGCGCGGCGTACGTGAGGCGCAACCGCACGTAGGCCTTGTAGATCCCCGGCTTGGTGCTGAGGGGGTTGATTGATGTGTTTTACAGGACAAATATTCACATTTGTGTGTCTTAACAATGACCAACCCGACTGTCTATGCTTACTAGAATCAGTTTTGAATCAACCAAAGTTTGGCCATAATATGATTTTATTATTTTCTTCTATAAAATTTTATATATAACATACATTCATATCATCACGCCAAGTCCCTAACGGGGTAGGCAGAGAGTATAGAGCGCCAGTTCTCTCTAGACTTACATACCTCTTTCGCTTCGTCCACATTCATCAGTCTCTTCATACATGCTCGTCGGTTTCGAGTACTCTTAACGTTCCCGTCCTTGAGAGTCCGATCTATTTGAACCGGGTAGTTGGAACGTGGCCTTCCTCTGCCTCTTCTTGCACACACTTTTGCTTTGCATATCTGTTTCGTCAATCTTTCTTCACTCATCCTTTCTATGTGTCCAAACCAACGTAACATGCCTTTCTTCATCTTTACAATCACGCCCTCATTCACGCCAGTTGATTTGCGAATCTCTTCATTGCGGATTCGATCTAAAATCGTTACTCCGCACATTTTTCGAAGAGATCGCATCTCAATTGCATTCAAGCTATTTTCATACATCCTCTGACATACCCAGGATTCGCTGTCATACAATAAGGTAGGTACCAATATCGCGTTGTGGACAGCAACTCGAGCATTCTTGCTCAGACTTTTACTGCCCATCAACGCCGACATGGCTCCGACAGAGGGAGCACTGGACGAGTGGCGAGTAATCCGCCACCCGGACCCTCTGCAGGTCTATGTGCACCGCCTCCGCCTCGACCACTCTCCGCCACAGTTGGGGGGACACCCGTATTACCACGTGGCTGGCGTGGGGATTCCTCCGAAAGCGGACCTCCAGCCGGACGTCCTCTTTGTCGAGGCCATCAAACAGTTCCCGATTCTGACGCTGAAGGGCGCCGACTATGTCGTCGTCGCTGTTGTAGGACAGCACGTCCTTCAGTATCAGAAGCTGGTCCTTGTTACGTATGTCCTCGACAAGGAGCCGATCGCCTGCCGTCTTGAGACGCTCCTTTCTGCGTTCTTCTTCGGAGCCGCATCCCAGGATCACCTTGCGAATTGATGCATATTGCTGACTTGTTATCAAGATCATTTTTGAATGAAACGGAGGAGGATCAGTCATATATGCATGAAGTAATACACTGTATAGGGCTTGCCACATATTTACAATGTACAGATGAACAAAGGCAACAATTAATAACAGAAACAGCCAAAGACGTTCCCCGTCGCTACCCCGTCGCAGTTGATGATGAACAGAAATATAAAAACTAAGTTACCTGTAACATATTGTTACGAGCTGGGGTTCGGGATAATTTAATGATAGCCGGTTGATGCACTTAAACGACACTTTATTCTATACACAGAATAATTCCGGAAACTTGTACTATAAATCCGTACACTTCGCTACAATTCTATTTTACTATAACACTGATCACTACAACACAGTACTAGTAAAACACAGTAAACACTAGACACTGAAACACTTCTACTAACACTGTAACTCTCACTAAAGACACTGATACAACTTGTAATCACTTGTCACTATCACACTCGCTCGCGGAGTAAGGTCGGAGTGAACTCGGAGAGAACTGACTCCCGTGCCCATCGGGTACCGCCTTATATATGGCACTGGTACGACATACTAGATATCGGTGGAAGGCTCTAGACTGCCATTAAGATGTTCGTAGAATTGCCGTGTGAATGCGTCCGCAGAACAATGGCCGGGCGACGAAAACAACTTGTTTACGTCCTTTCTTAATGGCATCCTTTTGTTTATATTTCCGGCTAAGTGTTATTGTTTGGCATGGCTTTCACACGGCAAGACCTCCAGAACCTTCCATCGTAACAATATAGTCATCTAGTGCCAAAGTTAAATTTTGCATTTAAAGAGAGTGAATTTGTTAAAAGTAAGATCAGAAATAGAAAAAGTTATAATAAGAACACTAGAATTAAGAATAATTTTAATATACATCAGAAAGTTTGGTTTAAGAAGGAACCAAATTCTACTAGATGGAATTCTGGTCAAATTGTTAATAATAATAATAATTTTAGATCATATAGAATAATAGATGATAATGGGGTGACCTACACGAGAACTTCGTATTATATCAGACCTCAATAATCTGGTGTGCCTTTGGACATGCTGGTCTGAGGTTGTGGTCTCTAGAGGATCCTTTAATTATACATAATACATATGTATTGTTATTTTTAATAGTAGTTTTGTTTTAAGGTTTGAATACTTTTGTTAATTTTAATTTTTTTTATGGGAAAGGGGAGGGATGTAATATATGTAACATAGACTTGACAGTCAGGTGACAGATGTCACCTGACAGGTCGACGTAAGCGCGCCCCCCGCCCGGTTTGTCAGACAGTTTATGAGAAGGCTGATCGAGCTAGAATATATATAAAAGTAACTATGTAAGTCGATACAAATAAAATATTAATAAGACATTATAAAACGGATTATCATTTTAATAAAATATAACAACATTACACTTAAGTTCAGAAAAACTCATTGATACAGTCGGGATTCGAACTTGCGATCTTTGTGTCGCAGGCAACTGCTCGAAACACTCGGCCACCACGGCTATTAATACTTATTATAGCGCTTATCAGACTAAGACAATCAGTAAATTCCGAAAGGCTTGCATTATTATCCGTGGGCATGTACACACTACACACAAGGAACGATTTTAAATCCACAGTAACTCTTATCGCACACACTCGCGGGTTATCACATTGCACAACAGAGACGTTGCTAAAAACACTTTTGCGCCACAGCAGTGCGACCCCGCCGTATGGACGCCCTCGAAGCATACCGGCCGCAGTGTCCACCGCCGAAGTCCCAGTGCACGCGGACTCGTCATCGAGTTTGCTAAGGAACGGTATATCCTCGGGCAATAACCAAGTCTCCTGTAAGGCAATTAAGTCTGACTCACGACATAATTGCCTGACACTCTCAACCGAACGCTTCCCACTCTTACAGTTGAAGTTGACAAAATTGTGTGTCTGTTGCATATCCATTATAGTTGGTATTATCGGTCGTTTACAGGGCCATTATTTGCTCCATTCAAAGTAAAGGTTCATGCTTTAAAATCCGCCTGAATATAATTCTCTCAGGCCACAGCTTATCGTCAAGAAACAGTGATAGTTTGTTGTTCGAGACGAAACACTTATACGCTTTAATAACCATAAAGTTTGGCTACAAACTAAATCGAATAGGATGGCAGTCACATTTTGCTATTGTTGATATTTATATTATTTTCTTATAATATTGAGTAATTCGGCGTAATATAACAAATTATTTATTATCTATATAGTAAATAATTCTATATAGTGAAATAATAATAAATTCTTAATACATCTGAGAAGAAATTCAAAGGTGTGTATAGTCATGTATAGTGCATGTGGGAAGGCGTGAGGATATATTATTTAATATTATATATACATTATTATATAAATTAAATATAAAAAGGGGATCCCAGTGTAAGCGTGCACGTCGCGATTCCTGCCAGCCCAGAGGGCTGCAATTCCACTCGATGCGCATTGGCCGGACGGCTGCTAGGGCGTGCCCCCGAGGCGACGCGCACCAGTTCGTCCCCGCTGGTGCGAAAAATCCAGCACAGTGCGGCGATGGGGACCGCCACCCATCACGCGGAGTGCCTCACGGCGGGAAGTGGAATGTGGAGTGTAGGATGGGTGTATGGAATGTAAGAGGAGGTATGGCTGATAACATGAACGAATTGATCGATGTTATGACAGAGAGCGAGTTAGATGTTGTGTGCTTGTCTGAAACCAAGCGGAAGGGTAGTGGAGTGGACGAGCTCCCGGGCGGGAGTTTAGTGCTGTGGTCAGGAGTGGCAAACACCGAGCACGCCTGCCAGGGAGTGGGAATCCTGCTATCCAGCCGCTTGGCAGAATGTATGATTATGATGCGGTGAGCCCCAGACTTATTTGGGCTCGCTTTAAAATAGGCCTTACCCGACTATTTTCGCGGTGTTTGCTCCGGTGGCCTCAGCGGACACTTGCGACCTAAATAAGTTCTGGGAATGTGTGAGTAATGTTCTAGAGACGAAAGAAGGGAATGAAAGGCTGATCATTTTTGGAGATCTGAATGGATGGGTCGGGACAGCCCGTAAGGATTACGAGGCAGTACTCGGCAAATATGGTGATAAGAGAGTGAACGAGGCAGGCAAGCTGATATTAGATGTATGCATGGAGAGCGACCTTTTTGTGGTAAACACCATGTTCGACCACAAGAGGATTCATCAGTATACATGGGAACGGAAAAATGAGCGAAGCATGATAGATCTGTTTCTAATAGATCAACGACTCAGAACACAGGTGATGGACACCAGGGTGTATAGGGGAGCCGACCTGGGAACGGACCACTTTCTAGTTATAACTAGAATGAGAGGTCTGTTCGCGGGCTGACGATCCCGTGCTGGGGGTCCCTGTTCTGCAGTCGCAGACCGCATCAAAAGCTGGAGGCTTCAAGATGCGGCTATTAGAGACAGATATCAAGAAAGGGTATCTGAACAGCTAGCCTGTCCCCCGAAAGATGTGTTTGAGAGTGTCGATGTTTGCTGGCAGTTCCTTAAGTCCAGCATATTATGCGCCGCGAAAGAGGTTTGTGGCATTTCGAAAGGGCGGACAACCAAAAATGGCGATGGTTGGTGGGATGATGAAGTGAAAGAAGAAGTTAAAAAGAAGAAGGATGCAAGGCAAGACATTTTGGCTGACTGTAGACGAAAAACTGTCGCATAATTTCAAGGACAATGCAAAACTTTTTTGGAGGGAAGTTAAGAAGTCCAGAAATTGTGTTACAGCTAGTAGTAGGATGAATGTGATTATTTCGAAAGACAATGACATACTGACTGACAAAACTGACGTCCTCAGGCGATGGAGTGAATTTTACAAAGATATGTATGATGATGATGCCGCTGATCTACTCATAGAGCTGCCTCCAACAGAATCTATCGAGGATCCTATAGCGGATAAAATAAGTATGGGAGAGATTGTAAGTGCGATAAGAAGTCTGAAATGTGGAAAAGCTGCGGGAATAGATGGGATTACGGCTGAGATGATCAAGTACGGTGGACCAGCGGTCTGGGGCGCATCTATTTGCTATGCAATCTTTGCTGGGAAAAGGGTGATGTTCCGGACGACTTGATGCGAGCAGTCATCGTGCCTTTCTATAAAGGAAAGGGATCACGATTGGACTGCTCAAACTACAGAGCCATCAGCTTGGTCAGCTTATCTAGTAAAGTGTACACGAAGATCCTGACGATAAGAATGCAAGAGCGATCCGAAAGGTTTCTCTGGAAATCCCAAGGTGGATTTAGACCAGGAAGAGGATGTATGGATCAAACCTTCTCGCTTCGCGGAATCGCGGAAAAGTTTTTGGATATTAACCAAAGGGTTTTCTGCGCTTTCGTCGACTTAGAGAAGGCATTTGATAGAGTCGTACGAAAGGAACTCTGGGACGTTTTACCTGGATATGGAGTGAGCAGTTCCCTACTGCATGCCGTGAAATCACTCTATAGTGATAGCGAGGCGTGCGTTAGGGTTAACGGTGAGATGTCACCCTGGTTTGATGTGAAGTCGGGGGTCAAACAGGGGTGTATCATGTCTGCCTGGCTGTTCATTATATATCTAGATAACTGTCTGAGAGCACTAAGAACGAACGGATGTGGAGTGAAAATGGGAAACTTAGTGGTCAACTGCCTACTATACGCCGATGATGCGGTTTTACTGGCGTCATCAGAGGGCGAACTGCAGTCACTAGTTACCATAATGAAAGAAGAATGTGAAAAGAAGGGGCTGCGCCTAAACGCTGGCAATACTAAGGTTCTGGTATTCGAAAGAGATGAACAAGTGACCGAGGGTGCTATATCGGTAAATGGGCAAATTCTAGAGCAAGTGAATGAATTTGTATATCTTGGAAGCATGTTCACACGAGATGGAAAGTATGAAAAAGATATTGAAAGAAGGATAACTGCCGGAAATAAGGTGAATGGAGCCATGTCGGCGTTGATGGGCAGTAAAAGTCTGAGCAAGAATGCTCGAGTTGCTGTCCACAACGCGATATTGGTATCTACCTTATTGTATGGCAGCGAATCCTGGGTATGTCAGAGGAAGTATGAAAATAGCTTGAATGCAGTAGAGATGCGATCTCTTCGAAAAATGTGCGGCGTAACGATATTAGATCGAATCCGCAATTCAACTGGCTTGAATGAGGGCGTGATTGTAAAGATAAAGAAAGGCATGTTACGTTGGTTTGGACACATAGAAAGGACAAATAGAAAATGAGTGAAGAAAGATTGACGAAACAGATATACAAAGCAAAAGAGTGTGCAAGAAGAGGCAGAAGAAGGCCACGTTCCAACTACCTGGATCAAATAGATCGAACTCTGAAGGACGGGAACGTTAAGAGTACTCGAAACCGACGAGCATGTATGAGGAGACTGATGAATGTGAACCGATGATGAACCGATTCCTTAGTTGTAGCTGTACTTAAATAATCTTTATTTCATAAGTTTCTCATTGTTAACCTTACATCGGTAGCATTCAGACCTAGAATAGTTAGAATGTAGTTGTAACAGTAATTTTATTAAACAATTTCGAGTAGTTTGGCTTTTCTTTGGATCCCCCGGCTGTGACCTTCGTAACTGGCGCAGTCGGTAGGATATTCGGATAGGATGGCTAGGGTATTCACACATAGAATCACCTTTGGCTCTGCATCACGCCCTTCCGAATACCTTCATAAAGAACCTGGAGGCCATCGGCTGGAGGACAAATCAAGACATCGATTCCGAAGAAACCAATACGAAGTAACTCATGTAAGTACTTTAATCGCTCCTGTACTTGCTCATCCCATAGTTTATAGTGTGTAGTATAGTGACCCTTAAAATTTTCCTGATAACCTGCATCGAACGGGGAATCCCATAGGAACCTAGTTGATAGTTATAGACATTTAGAGATTTTATTAGAATTTTGTTATATTATTGGATATATATTACGGAACTCGAGAGCGCGAGCGCGCTAGCCGACATCGATCCGTATCGGAATCGGATCGGCGGAACGCTCGACATCAGTGGGAGAGGTTCTGGTACTACCCAGTACCAGAACCTCTCCCACTGATGTCGAGCGACCTACACCCAGAACCTAACACCAGTACCCACTGGTGTTAGGTTCTGGGTGTAGGTCTCAGGCAATTAAACCACGAAGATACAATACGAGAATTGTATGTAGGTAATCAGCAATCACAAATTCGCATGACGACGTTACAAAGTAGGTACTTAATTATCAACAGAGTTGTGTGAACCAACGGTCCCGTTTGGAAGGACCGAACTGTATCGCTCACTGTAATCAACCGTGTCTAGAATCATCGCTCTCCAACATTTATAGTGTTACAGTTCTCCCTCCCAACGATTTCGAACACGTGGCTCGTTACGTCACGGCGTTCACACTCCACTGTTATAACAATATCAATTGAGTGACTATTTAGTATTCAATTATTGTAACAGACTACAAATATCAATTGAGATACTAATTATTGTGTTCGACACAAATATCAATTGAGTTACTAATTATTG
>JACCPG010006364.1:0-13928 GCA_016069955.1 Drepana arcuata | reverse complement strand
TCCTACATTCTCTAGTCTTTGATATCTTGTCAAATTACCTCAAAATAGTTATCTTCGCAATACGGTCTGCACTTCAAAATTAGGTGTCAAAAAGAAATTTTTGATTGTTTAATTTTTTATATAATTATTATGAAAAAGTAGGTACTTACAGGGTTTTGTCGCTGTTTATTCTCAAAAGATTGAGTCGAAATCTTTTTTTGTACCTTTATTTTTATAGGATTTTGTTCTTATTATTATTAGCAATAAGGTTTAAAATATTTTTAAGAGAAATAATGTTTCATGTAGATTATTATAGATAAGGTGCTAACGCGTTTAGATTTTTTAATGTCTGGCTGGTTTCTGCATCAAGGCATTTTGTAACGGTTAGACATTATATTACGACAATTATTATGAGAATATTGTTTTGCTATTATTAATTAATTATGAATGACGTTGATTCCAGTGTTTCCTCTCAGTATTTAGTTATAAATAAGTTATGTTTAAATGGGGCTTGTGTGCTGCCAACATAGAAATGTTAAAAACTCATTTTAGTACATGGAGCCAGAATGGGCCCGAATTTTACATAATTTTTGGTACAAATAAGTTTAAATATTTTGTTATTTGCTACCAAAATGGTGATGTGTCAAATTATTTTTTTTGTAGCAATTTTAGATTATTTTACTCAAAAGTGAGTTTAATTGCGGTGCTTACACGTACTACTAACATAGTTATGTTACAAATTTAGATTACTTTATAGATGCCGTATTGGGTCCGCATTTTAGATTTTATTTTTTAGAGATACTTTAATTTAAAACGTGTACCATTTTAGAAAATAGTAACAGATCATGCTTTAAAATTCCAAAGAGATTTTAAGCATTTGCATATAAATGTCAGATTCAACAACGAATTTTTGTTTATTAAACCACGCAAGTGTTTTTAGATTTGGACGGAAAATTGGTCCTTGCCATTATAAACCACCGGTGACCTCATTTTATTTAAATTTGCTACGGAGTTTTGAATAACTTTTGAACACGATCGTAGCGCCTCCTACCTGGTCTATTATAAAAAAATATCTTACTGAGAAAAAAAACATCAAAATCTGTTTATTAGTTTTTTAGGTTATCGCTTGTAGACAGAGTTACGCAACGGGGGACTGTTTTATATTAAGTAATTAATATTTCCATATAATATTCTCAATTAAAATCTCACCTGAAAAAAATCATAGGCAAGCAATGAAGACATAAAGGATTTGACTGAAAAAAATACAGAGAATTCTGTACTCATTATTTTTAAGCAATTAGCCATTATGATAGTTTAAGTGTAATAAATATAGTTATATTTCCAATTAAATACAATTTATGTCGACATTTTGTACCTCACAATTGATATTTATATGATGGAAAACTCTTAGGACTATTGCAACTCCAAATATTTCCGCCTTGCAACACTGTTGTACCAAATTCCATTATATTCAATAAATGATTTTTATATTACATGTTTGAAATCTTTATTGTAGAATTGTATGAAATATTTATCATGATTTTACACAATTTACATATGATTCCATATGGACATTGTTATATCCACTTTTAAAAACTCGAATTATTAAATAATTTAATTATCGAAGCTTATTAATTGCATGGGAATATAAATGCTGAGTTTCTAGATACTGCTCGGTAAAACCACCTCATTCTAGTGTTAGAATCTGACAAACTAAGAATCTAACCTTACCCAGCAACAGCAACCAAATAGTCAAATTATTACTTTGATAAGATGACACAAATATTATTACACAAAGTTCCTAATGAGGCTTGCAGAGTATAGAGTATTGTCTCGAACAATTAGTATCTAATAAAGAATACTTGTTTGTATGATTGCAATCATATTTGTTTTATTCAGCAAACAGTAATAGTATATATACAATAAATGCAACATATTGCATCAGTTACAACAGCTTCAAATGCCCAGTAACTTTGTCTATCACATCCTTGGGTGCTGGGCCGACACCGAGCACAGTTATAGAGTTAGGAGCTATTTGAGTTCGTCCTGCATCCCTTATGAGTGATGTTATAAGGCCCATTTTTTTAGCATTGTCTGCTATTTGTTTTATTTCATCTAAAGAGTCTGTCTTAAGGGCTACTTTGGCTTGGCCTGTGTTCTGCCAAGATCTCAGTCCTTCTGGGTCTTTCTTCTGAGCTTTCTCAAAGACACCAACAGCAGCGTGGCTGCATTGTGCAGCTATTTTTCCTTTGCTCATGTTGAGGTCTGTGCGTACAACTAAAACTAGTTTATATTCCGTATTTGATGCAAACTGGAAAAAAACAAGTTGGTTGAAAATACTTTATGTGTTAAATATGTACATGTACCATTAGATCTATAATTTGAAATGATAATAAAGAGTGGAATTTAAATTCTCCCATTACTGCTCAAGGGTACAACATACAATGTTCAGGAGTGAGAGCGAGTGGTTCAATTACAAGCGTGTACAAGCTACGTGAACTGGTTGCCATTAAGGCAGATTGTATACTTGTTGATTATAACCCACCTTCTTAACTGCATTGCCAGCATTCGAAAATATACCAATATATTTTTTCAGAGCAAATAATGATATTCCAATACAAATGCCGCAACCTAAGCCTGTATAAAACGAAATATTTAGGTCCATCTTTTGTTTGGACGTAATGATTGAAGCAGTAATACCACTCTAATATAAATATGAACAGTTTTTTTTTTTTAAACTATACAATAAGGCAGAATAATACACTTGAATCAGAATTATAAAGATTAAAAGTTATATTATTAAAATAACCTCAAAATCATATATTCAAATTCAGTTTGTCTGTCACGCACGCTTGACAATTCTAAATATATTTATATTATAGATACTGGTCCTTCTATAACATGCATTAAAACATTAAAATACTAAAGTTTATTTTCGTATTATAAAACTTGTCGCCGTAAATATGTATAATTAAATTTTAATCTTAATTGTTTTCGAAGGCAGAGATGTAATAATCCCCTCTTTCTACAACAGATTCGCATACCATAAAAGGATGATTTATTTAAGTTTCATATCATACTAAGGGCTATTGCCAATTAAATGTTGTTGCTTAGCAACTGCAAATCATTTATTAGTGAATTTGTTGCGATAAATATCTCGTGTCGTATAAATATTACCACGTGAAGATGAAGAAAACTAAGGATTTAGCCCCTATTGCTATTCCTCATGGACCGCCGGTGGAATGTACGGCGGAGTATTTTAAGTCTTTGATGGAAAGTTCCAGCATGGTGAAGTGAGTATGAAGAAGTTTGATTAAAAAAAAATTATGTATTATTTACTGTTGATGAGAAAAAATATATATATTATAGGAAGTACCCAGTATGGGACGTGGCCCGACCCACTCCGCAAGTCCTCGTGGAGCAGTCCCGCCGCGACCTGATGGATGCTGATGAGAAACTTGCCATAAAGCGAAAAGAGGAGGCTGCCAACAGGACCTTAATGGACGGCAAGTGGGCTGAACTTAGGACTAAGGAGATGCTCCTCAAGGAATCTTTCATCAGCTTCAATAAGGTAGCTTTGATATCAACCCGTAATCCATAATAAAGTTACTTATTTAATTATATAAAATGACTTCACCCCTTCCCGCAAGGGTCTTCGAAGGGGTAGGTAGAGGTGTGTAGCCTGTGGTAATACACACACACACACGTTTGTTGATTGATTATTGACGCGGAAAATTTGATAGTCTAGAGTGAACTCAACACGCGTTCTCACTCTCCCATTCATTCTGCCTACCCCTTCGGGGCCCCTTCTGGGAAGGCGTGAGGAAGATTTACAAACATGTAATAATCATATTTTTCGCACATCCATATTGTTAGTAAATACTCGATGAAACTATATTTGTTGAAACGAATTGAAATAACAAAATAAACTAAAATTAAACATACTACGCCCAACGTAGGTATCTCTCTCGACTTCCTGGCACCAGGCACTTAAACATATGTATGTAAGATACGTCTGGAAGGAATAGAAAACATTACTGATACACATATACACTATTTAGGTATACTTAAGGTTGAATGGTTGCAAAAGTAGTTACCTAAAGGATCCACAACGAATACCTACAATTCGTACCGTTTTATTTTTAACCTGACGTTGACAGTTCATCAGAGAAAACCAAGAGAAGCGAGACCGCGCCGAACGCAAAATGGAGGCAGATGCAGAAGTCCTGGAGCGTAAAACTAGGGAAACTGAAGCCATGCGACAGCGCGTCGTCGAGATGGAAGAGATAAAACAGCTGATGGAGAAGCAAGTCAAGGACTACACTATTTATGAGGTCAGTTTGACTAATAAAATAACAAATAAATATAATTTGTGTATGTGTGGTAAATAAAATAATTAAAAAAAATCCCTAATTGTCTCAAAACCAAGACTTTAAATCTATGTGCAGTTGAGTAGCTAACGGAGGTAGAGACGGGGCAGTGCCCCGGGGCTCTCAAGCTCAACTTATAAACTATAAATTGAACTAGTAAAAAATTCTACATTCGGAATATAAATAAACCGGATTCCAAGAATGCGACATTAATAATGCCAACTTAGTTTAAATTTTTTCATTAAAATAAGTTACATGTCTATTAGGTTTTTTATTATCGAGCCGACTGTATTACCTACGACGAATATGGAGTAAGACGAATCTGGATTTATCGGCTTGATCATCAAGAAGTTTAAATGTTCTACTTTATTTTTTTAATCGCCACTCAGTATTTTCTAATTTTACTTGTAATGTTTCCTTTTTAAACCAACTATATAATACATATTATTATATAATACATATTTCCAGGATTATCTCATGTCCGTGGTTCACAACTACCCAGAGTTCAAACAACCATTGGACGTGCTTAATAGATACGAAGCATTGGGTAATACTTTTTTTATTACTAGCCGCAAATTGTAACCTTTAAAATTAGTTGTTTTAAGACTTTGATTTGTGTAAACTATAATTAACTGTTTCAACACCACGAGCTTTACGCAAAAGACAAAATCGATAGGAACCATGAATATTTTTGAAAAGAAATTCAAAGACATATGTAATTTAAATTAACCTGAGGCCTAACTGGCTTGCATTTGTGCGTATATATATTTTTATATCTTTATATAATAATATTAATATATCCTCACGCCTTCCCACAAGGGTCCCCAAAGGGGTAGGCAGAGGTGTATAGGTAATACCCACACACCTACTTTCCGCCAGAGGTATATTAGGTGCCAACGTGACAGATGGCGACTCCATCGCCGTTACTCAAGCACTACTATACATACGCCTTTTGAATTTCTTCTCAGACGTATGCAGGTTTCCTCTCGATGTTTTCCTTCACCGTAAAGCTCGTGGTGTGACTAATCACTGTACTTAAGTTCAGAAAAACTCATTGGTACAGTCGGGATTCGAACTTGCAACCTTTGCGTCGCAGGCAACTGCTCGAACCACTCGGCCACCACTGCTTATATCTTTAATAAAAAAATATACAACCTTTACAAAAGGTAGGTTCCTTACGAGTTTAAGTGCCAGTACTGAGAGGATATTAAGCAGGCCTTCAATGAAAGACAAGGTACCTAAGATTAGTCAGTATAAAAGGAAGTTTTCCGAAACGGTAGATGAATGCATGACCCTAACAAAACCCTTATCAGGGAGAAAATGATTTTAATTTCCGAGAACGTTCCACCAGCTGCAGCCAAGTCCACTCTGGCTGACCGCCAAGAGAGAGACCTTGAGATGTTAGAGAACGCTCGCCAGGAGATAGCGGCGCTCACTGAGGAGAAGAAACTGTTCATCATGGGACTCAACAACACGCTGGCTAATTTGAGGGTGAGTGGGTACGAAAGGGAATACCATAATAATTTGGGGCAATTGCACACCAATTGACGTTGTCCCGAATTAAGCAAAGCGAGTTCTATGGTGACTAGACAACGATATGTATTATAAATATAACTGTCCCGCCCAGCTTCGCACAGGTGAAAAAGTCCCGATAGGTTGCGCTGGCATCGTGTGCCATACGATGCCAGCGTCACCTATCGGGACCAATAGTGATGAAAACTATCCTTATCTTTTAAGTTGGATCAAACTGCACACGGTGTGCAATTTTGATTAAAATCGGTTACGTGGTTTAGGAGCCCATCCCATTGATTTTGGAAAAAGACAAGCCGTCTGGTAAGCTCTCATTGCAAACGCAATCTTAAGCCTAATTTGAGAATGAAAATACTTGAAATTTGCGAATAATTATTCGCGAGTAATTTTTATGCAGTTGTCCGTTTAGTGCTTGAGTTTCGAAAGGTACTAAGGATTACGATTTGGTTAAGGAATTAAACTGATTAACGATGTTCTCGAGGTTTTCCTATTCCGCCTGTACTTAGAAATCGTAAAAATTCAACAGTGGCGTTACGACAAGATACGTAATCGGGTGATAAAGTGGGAGTTGGCTCTGAACCGTCTGAAGGAGACGGCGGCGAATCGCCACGTGGAACTGTGCCACGTGCGCGCAGCTATTTGGAGTCTCTACGTGAAGATATCCAAGCAGAAGGGGCTGGCCATTAACGTGAAGAAGGCGGACTTTGAGCAGCAGCTCGTGGTCATCATGAGAGCGCTGCTCGAGCTTAGAAGGATTTACAAGATTGCGCAGCGGCGCTCGAAGGAGAAGTATGTAAAATTAATGTACCATTTGTAGTTATAATATCCTCACGGCTACCCACAAGGGTTCCCGAAGGGGTAGGCAGAGGTGTGTAGGTAATACCCACACACCCACTTTCCGCCTGATATATATTTCAAGAGCCAATGTGACAGATGGCGAGTCCATCGCCGTTACTCAAGCACGACTATACATACGCCTTTGAATGGCTTTTCAGACCTTCACCGTAAAGCGTGGTGCGACTCATCACGGTACTTAAGTTCAGAATGACTCATTGGTATAGTCGGGATTCGATCATGCGATCTTTGTATCGCAGGAAAATACTCGAACCACTGGGCTACCACAGCTCTTTTTTCAATTAATTAGTACTTAGTTCAAGTACTCTTGTAGTACTCATGAACAGATTAACAAAGCAACTTGCGTGAACGAGGGTGTGATTGAGAGATGAAGAAAGGCATGTGTGGAAGAATAGGTAGAGGAATCACGTTTCATCTACCAAGATCAAATCGATCGGACACTCAAGGATGAGAGAATGTTAAGAGTACTCTAAACCGGCTTGTATGATAACTGACGGTCTACACTTTTGTCTACGCCGTGTGGGTCACGGCGTGATGATACTTATGAATTGTTGCACCAAGTGTTTGTTAGTGGCGTCACACATCCATCAGTAGGCACAACTTTTTGTCTATGTCACTACAGATTAGAAATTTCACAAAAGCAGTATTTTTGCTTCCGGTTCCGGCTAGAATATGCATAAATACTTTTGCTTTTACTTTTTTAGGGATGGGGAATCAGCGCATACTGCATAATTCTTTGGAAAATCCTAAACGAAAAATATTGGAATGACTACCTCCAATAATGACAATATTTTATATGAAATTCATGTCTTTTTTATTACTTACTTGAAATACATATTTTAATCAAATTGTTCGTTTACTTTTTATTTAGTGATGTAGAAAGATTCTCCGTCTAGCATTGTACCCACGAATTCTATTTATTCGTAATCATTGTCATCTACTCTGTAAAAAAAAATACCACATGAGCTACTAAAATTGTTACAGACGAAGGATTGAACCTACATCCACCCTTTGCTGACCTAAACTACATCGCCAGCATGACCATTAAATAATTAATGACGCTAAAATTGCAGTTAATTAACTCAATAACTAGTTGAAAGTAGTTAAAGAAACTTAGTTAAGTAAACGGGTTTTCAAGTTCTAACGGACTTAGAAATTTTTAATACGACTTTGGAACCTCATTAACATCGTCACTCGGTATTATTCAGTCGTGAAATCAAGATTGCAAGATTATTAAAGATGATTGATAAAAAAACTGTTTGCGAGGATAAAACTCAATGCTATCTCGATTACGTCAAAATGCCGTTCAAAGTTGTAGGTTGTTGGGAATGGTATCCAAAACCTAAGGACGTGAAATCGATTTTAATCAATTACGTATACCTCGGGATGGTACTGTACTTTCTGTCCAGCATTCCGACAGCTTTGGTTGTCCATCTCTACACTGAATGGCGAGACGTCATGTCCAGTTTGGACAAAATAGCTGACTCTCTGCCCCTAATCGTATCCATGATCATCGTTGCTTACTATGCCGCTTATAGAAATGAGCTTTATGCTCTGGTTGTGTTTATGGACGAGAACTTTAAGCACCACTCCGCAAGAGGCCTTTCCAATATGACCATGGCTAAGAGCTACAAAGCTGCTAAGAGTTTCGGTAAAGTCTACACGGCTTGCACTATCTTCAGCATTAGTTGTTATGTCATTGCTCCGATTGTTAATCATTGTGAGTATTAACTAGCTATTTTTTGTATACAACAAGAGTGGCAAACTAGCATACGGCCCACCTGATAGGAAACGGTTACCGTAGCCAATTTACGCTCACGATACGAAGTATCACTTGCACGTTCTCTCTTTGTGTTCGGAGAGTTATACTTATTCACAGAGTAGGAATCCAACATAAAAAAAAACCGTGGGTCCTGCCACCACGAGCTTTACGGTGAAGGAAATCATCGAGAGGAAACCTGCATACGTCTGAGAAGAAATTCAAAGGCGTATGTATAGTCGTGCTTGAGTAACGGCGATGAACTCGCCATCTGCCACGTTGGCACCTAAATATATCTGTGGGTACTACCTATACACCCCTGCCTACCCCTTCGGGGACCCTTGTGGGAAGATGTGAAGATATATATATATGAATTTTGTGAGTGTGAAAGGGCAGTCTTACTAATATTATACAAATGAAAGTTTGGTTGCGAGGATGTTCGTTACTCAATTAAATAAATTGGCACACAGATAGCTTATTAACTGAATCAACTCATAAGTTACTCAAGTTTTTATTTATAAAAACACTACCAAAGAAAGCATATGACATGTTCAAATACCTATTGCCCAGTGTGGACGAAGGAGCCAATTCAAAGTTGGGTGTACATGGACGCCAATGAATCTCCGTACTTGCAGCTGGTATTTCTGCAGTTGTCATTGGCGCAAATGTTTGTGGGGTTGGCCATGGGACAATTTGGTATGTACCACTTCTTATTATCAGTCTTACGTGCTGATAACCATAATTATTAGGATTATAAATATCCGAGTGGCTCGAGTAGTAAAGCCCTGGTGGTCGACTGGTTCGAGTGCCTGTCCGACTGAACCAATGAGTTTTGCTGACCTTAAAAGTACAGTGATTAGTCGCACCACGAGCATTACGGTGAAGGAAAACATCGAGAGAAAACCTGCATATGTACGTCAACACATCACTAGGCCGTTGCCCTTTCTCAAGCACAGACGTGTTTGAATTTCTTATCGAACATGGCTTTAATTACCATGTTTTCTTTTAACATAGAGCTCGAGGTGTAATACTTAGAGATGTAAGACGAAACCCATACGATAAATGCAATTCAAGTTCGTTTCGAACTTCTTCGAACCGAACGTTTTTCCTCTTCCTCGTCTTCCACACACTTTGGCATTGTATATATTTCGTCATTCACTTAATTATTTAATGAGTTTTCATTTAAATTAACCCACAATTCTTTAGGAGTATTTTTCGCTGCGAATGCCATTCTACTCTGCGGGCAGCTGGACGTGCTCTGTTGCAGCCTCCGTAACGTACGGTACACTGCTCTGTTGAGCCGCGGAGTCGCACATTCTGCTCTGGCAGTCGCATCCAGCGACATGGCTGACGATGAGACCCATCAATACGCGTACAACGAAGCTGCGATCAATGAATCTAATTACCATTATGATGAGAAAGTGGTCAGTTGTAGATTTCTGTATTATTTTTTTATGTATGGTGGCAAACAAGAATGCGGTCCAGGATGGTAAGTGGTTACCGCCGCCTATGGACGCTTGCAACATCAAGGGTATCGCTCGCGCGCTGCAGGTATTTTACACCTGTGAAGAACTACATGTTGTCTGTCTAGGGAGAACTTCGACGAGGTGTATATTCCACAGTTTGAGCGTTCGCTGAAGGAACGCTCAATCCGAGACCTTTTTGGTTGCTAGATCTTTTTCTTGCTATTACGACAATAATACATTGGTCTTTAGCTTAAATTTTTTTTTATGAATTGATGAAACTTTGTTAGTTTCGATAACTCCAATTTATTATTAAGCTTTTTTACAAACCAGATTATACATAGAAAAGTTTTGACTTGAGTGTCGATTTAAATGCTATCAGACTACATTAAAACTTTTTCAGACAAAAGGATTCACGAGTGGCAGTTCTATTTTCGGTAAGTGCCTCAAAGTTGGACATTAAAAACTACACTTGCATTACTCGTTCGTTGCTTTCCAGATATATACAACGAAGAATACGACGCGAGTACTTTAAGAGCGCTCGGTGATTGCGCTCGGATGTACCAGGTCATCAGAAGATATAAGGAGATGTTCGAAAACTTCGTCTCGCCGCTCCTAGCGCTGCGAGTGATACAAGTTACTTTGTATCTCTGTACTCTTTTGTATGCTGCTACCTTGGTAACATAAATATAGTGATTTATTTTAAGTTGCCTCTCCTAGCATGAGTTCGGAACTTTGACTACACAAACAAACAGTAGGGAGGCCAAAGGCCTACAGCCATGTTTAGATTTTGCCATCCACAAAGACGAGCCCCCCCAATTACTCTTTGAGGGGGTCGCACGATGCGGGGATGACCCGAGTCTATTGATTGCAGTGTGCATGTGCACTCATAGGCAATACAGGTATAATAATACACAAACATTAGTGGAAGGTTGCACACTTACTCTATAAACTATAGGGAAGAATAGTGGGGCGCGTCTTCGTGGATGGCACTATCCATAACTCTTAGATGGGTATATGTATACCCATACACATGTACTAGCTTTACGGTGAAGGATATGCATGTATTAAGAGAGGTAGGGCATAACGGCATAGGGCATAATTTTTTGTGTTGTGTTCCTACGTGGTGAATAAGGTTTCCAGTAATGAGCTCCTTGGGGTGGGGGGAGGATTGTTACATTGTGTTGGAAACAGAGGGATTAGTCTCATTATGCTGCCAACACAGTACAACTCTCCGAACACAGAATGGCAACGCGCAAGTGATACTTCGGTATTGTAAGCGTAAATAGGCTGCGGTAACCGTTTTCCATCGGGTGGGCCGTAAGCTTTTTTGCCACTCTTGTTGTATAAAAAAAAATGTATGAGGGGTGCTCAACTCAGCCCGTAGGTAGACTTCATCGTAATGAAAAAAATCCCGTTATTTCTTCGGGATTGAGGGAAACCACAGGCATAGCTAGTAGCCCTGGCCCTCTGTCACATTTCAGATCTCTGTGTACTCATTTATTTTCAGAAATTCGAGTTGGTTACTGTAGAATATTTAGCTGCCGTGGCGCTCGACATGTTTGTATATTGCTATTATGGCAACCAGATTATAATACAGGTACGTATATTTTGCAACTTTGTCAAGTGGTGGCCAATAAAGCCGTGGTGGCCGAGTGGTTCGAGCAGTTGCCTGCGACGCAAAGGTCGCAAGTTCGAATCCCGACTGTACCGATGAGTTTTTCTGAACTTAAGTACAGTGATTAGTCACACCAAGAGCTTTACGGTGAAGGAAAACATCGAGAGGAAACCTGCATACGTCTGAGAAGAAATTCAAAGGCGTATGTATAGTCGTGCTTAAGTAACGGCGATGGACTCGCCATCCGTCACGTTGGCACCTAATATACCTCTGGCGGAAAGTGGGTGTGTGGGTATTACCTATACACCTCTGCCTACCCCTTCGGGGACCCTTGTGGGAAGGCGTGAGGATATTGTCAAGTATTATGATATAATGCAAATTCGAAACCCGACTGTACCAATTAGTTTTTCTTGAGAGGAAATCTGCACTCGTTTGAGAAGAAATTCAAATGCGTATATGTATAGTCGTGCCTGAGTAACGCCGATGGACTCGCCACACCAAAAATATGTCTGGCGAGTGGGTACTACCTATCCCTTCGGTGACCCATGTGGGAAGGCATAAGATGCTCACATCTTAATATATATAAATTACGTGTCACGACAAACAACTACTTAACAGATTTCAATCAAATTTGTACACCGTGTGCAGTTTTATCCAACTTAAATTAGATAGGTGGCGCTGGGATCGTGTTTAAGGAAGTTTTACTTCTTCCCCCGGGCGAAGCTGGGCTGGACAGCTAGTATTATAGTAAGATTTGAAGAATACAAACTAGGATCCACATCCTTTTGCAGGCTGACAGAGTGTCGACAGCGGCGTACCAGAGCTCATGGTACACGATGGGTGTGCGACCTCGGAGGGTGTTGCTTAACATCATTATGGCTAACAGAAGGCCATTGGTCGTCCGCGCGGGGAAATTCTTACCCATCGACTTGCATACATATGTCGTTGTAGGTAGTCTTCACAATATTAATGAAGATTTAGGACTTATTATTAAAGACGTGGTTAAGTTGCCTGCAACACAAAGTTTGCTCGTTCAAATCCCGACTGTACCAATGATTTCTTCAGAACTTAAGTACAGCGATTAGTCACACTACTAGCCTTACGGTCAAGGATAACTTTGAAAGAAAATCTGCATACGTATATTGAGAATAGATTCAAAGACGTATGTATACTTACTGAATTCTATTTACTGAAAGTATAGGTTCCGTATTACTAGGGACATTCTGTAAAATAATAATAACGATTTTGGGAAACTAATTCGCTTATTTCATCTTATCTTGCAGATCATCAAGACATCCTTTTCGTATTACACACTGCTGGTAAATGTCAACGAAAAGTAGATGGTATGGGCCATAGGAACTCCCACAAAACTTCACGATAAAATTTGCATTAGAGATAACGATAAAACACCAACTCTTACACACACGCTCTTACTTTTGTATAATGAATTTTTTTTTATACAACAAGAGTGGCAAACAAGCATACGGCCCACCTGATAGGAAACGGTTACCATAGCCTATTTACGCTCACGATACCGAAGTATCACTTGCGCGTTGCCACTCTGTGTTCGGAGAGTTATAGTGTGTTGGCAGCATAATCCCTCTGCTTCCAACACAATGTAATAATCCTCCCCCTCTCCAAGGAGCTCATTACTGGAAACCTTATTCACCTCGTAGGAACACAACACAAAAAAATTTGTTATTTGTCTACGGACTTCTATAAGGTGGAGGTCCTGCCCCAGTCGGGCAGCTCCGAATTCGAACGGGAAACCCGTTATGCCCTACCTCTCTTAAAAATAGTTATCAGTGATTAGTCAAAGCTTTACGTTGAAGAAAACCTGCACACGTCTAAGAATTCAAAAATGTATGCATAATCTTGCCTGAGTAACGGCGATGGGGGTCACCATCTGTCACGTTAGCACCTAAAATATATATCCGGGTAAGTGGGTGTGTGGGTACTACCCCCACTCACCTGTGCCTTCGTGGAGAGCTCGATATATTGTTATCTTATCATTAACTAGCGGCCCGTCCCGGCTTCGCACGAGTAGACATTTATTTTTTAAACATTTTGGTATAAAGATTATTTCTTTCTTGCTAGTAAAATAATAGATATTGTAGAATTCAAATGGTGAAAGAATTTTAAGTCGGTCTAGTACTTTTTGAGTAAATTCCTTAAACATACTTACATACAAATCTTTCCTCTTTATAATAAGTATAGATTGTACATGGTCATAACTTGACATAAAATAAAACAAATGCATTCGGAAAGTATTTTATTTACGAAATTAATATACAATTTCTCATACATCAGTAGTATATTTATTGATTCAATATTGTTCGGCCGCCGGCCGCGCG
>JACCPG010006362.1:0-78857 GCA_016069955.1 Drepana arcuata | reverse complement strand
TATCTAGAGAGAACTGGCGCTCTGGCGTGATGATATGTATGTATGATTAAAATTTTAATTAACACTTTTAATGTTGTCTCTTAATTATCTTATATTGTAATGGAATTCAGTATTTCACTCGCGACTGCATCAATGGCACCATTATATTTCTTAACATGCATATTTTATACCCCCGCCATTTTACCTCTATGGTTGTTAGGAAAAAATAGCGCTGCCTATGGCGCATAGATCGCGACGGACCAAAAACTACATTATGTTTTCTGCAACATTACTAATACAAACTCTACACATCTGTAAAAAAAATGTTTTCTAAACCGTGGCCTGTGATTGGTCTATTGCCCGTCAAATTTTATGTGCAATATAAAAAATCTGGAATGCCGTGTTCTTTTAATTTATATAAAATAATTTCATGACGGCAATGCATGCAAGGCCTTCAATAAGCCTTTAGAGAGATTATAATTATTTGTAAATAGTGGAATAACGATTGTTCTAATAACAAAGTTCAACTGCACTTGAAAGCAGCGAGCGCTATGAAGAGACTGATGAATGTGAATGAAGTGACGGAGTATGTAAGTTTAGAGAGAACTGGCGCTCTAATCTCTCTGCCAATCACATAAGGGACGGAGTGATGGTATGTAAGATTTTACAAAGCGGCAGTAAACCACAATTAAGCTAGGTCCCTGCTATTATTTCATTGCATTCAAATTTAAAATCGTGAACGGGAACAATAGTTTATATAAT
The DNA here is from genome assembly GCA_016069955.1 of Drepana arcuata. Lineage (NCBI taxonomy): Eukaryota > Metazoa > Arthropoda > Insecta > Lepidoptera > Drepanidae > Drepana > Drepana arcuata. The sequence continues at coordinate 78,116 of JACCPG010006362.1, read as the reverse complement.
TACTAGCTATAGTAGTAAAGAGCCGCGGTGGTCGAGTGGTTGCCTCCAACAAAAATTGTAAGTTCGAATCCCTAATATGTTCAGTGATTAGTCACACCACGAACCTTACGGTGAAGGAAAATATCGAGAGGAAACCTGTATACGTTTAAGAAGAAATTCATAGGCTTGGATAACGTAGATGGACTCGCCATCTGTCACGTTGGCGTCTAAAATAGATCTATAGTAGAAAGTTTGTATGGGGATATCTACAGGGCTTTCGTTGGGTGAAAAAAATAAATTTCGTCTACAACCGCAGCGCCACCTATCGAGTCAAATTGTGAATCTAAATCATCCAGTGATCCACACACAAATAAAACATATAGGTAGCGATTGATTACTATATATAAGAAGAAGATGGAAAATACCAAATTTAAAGCATCTGGATGGAAGCGATTTATTGAAACCTCAAACGCTAACAATTAGGAACAAGAGGCATCTTTGGGCACTTCAAAGGGTTCATATTCTCATCATGACATCTAAACACCCTGGGTGTCTTCGACTATTATAATCCGATCCGCTATTAGCGACTCTATTCCAATAACACAAAGACGCTAAGGAATCTGTAATTGGAGCAACACATATTGTGATTTCATTCTCGCAAGCAATATTATGTGCTCCACGCACGGTAGGTGCACGATATTTTTATTTTCGTATTATCGCATATAACGCAATGTGAAAAACATTCGCTATTAGTGCGCCGCCTCGGGTATATGTCAAGTGTGGTCCTCACTGCTTCCTGGTGTATTTATATGAAGAAAATAAACAACGCCGACTGTCGCGTCGGCCGAGTTTGCTAGCTGGTATAACCTCAAAAGCAAGCTAAGACTCCGAATACTTACCATTGGTAGGTGAATGGGGGGCTTCCTGTCGGGAGGTCGAAGGCGATCGTGGCTGTGGTGCCCACAGCGGCCCGGACGGGGGGTCGCTCGCCGCCGGAGAAGGCCGGGGGCTGTGCCATCGGCTCCAGTGCTCTCGAGGCGCGCGCGTCTTGCCGTGTGCGTCGAGCGACTCCCGCCACTCGCTTTTCTAAAAATACTACACAAAAATGTTACGCGCAGAGCGAATACGAGCGGATGTTTCGCCAATTACACCAGTCGTTTTTACCGGGGAACAGCTGATCTTTTGCTGATTTTTGGAATTTGGCGCGACGACCATTTGAGACATTTTCGCCAGTTTATGGCCCAGAAATTCCAATCCAAATTTTCGACTCTCCATTAGACTGCGGTTGTATTTGGAGTTAGTTGAGCTAAAATACTTATTTTTATGGAATAACCTGAGCGGTTTCGCAGTAGGGGGTTGGTATAGACATAATAAAGCCCCATATTTCCCACCAACGGGTATCGGCCTCATCTTATGCTATTTGCACCAATCCTGCGCTAAGCGTTTCCAGTATCGACGCGGGTTGGTACACTACTTTTTTCGCTATCTTTCAATTGAGAAAGAGAGCTACGGATGCAATGGATTTCAGATCGGTGGGCTATTAATGCAATTTATAGCCTTAAGCCTTGAGATTATCTCAGACAATTACTCAAATAATTTACATATTATTAATGCCTGAATTAGGAAGCTCCACCCACACTATTCCCTCTTCCATAGCAATTTTGTTTATTATCCTTACTTACTAATATTATAAACGTGAATTTAAGTTTGTTTGTTACCCTTTCACGTAAAAACTACTTAACCGATTATCATGAAACTGTACACATATTCTTGGAGGTATTAGAAGTAACATAGGATTTTTATTGAATACAAAAAAACATTTTTAGAAAGATAAAAAAGCCGTCCACGCCGACGAAGTCGCGGGCACAGCTAGTGTATATATTAATATTGATGCCACGGTAATATCTAGGAATATATGTTTATCGAGCTGCGTCCGTCAGTGGCTAGACTGACAAATTACTTTTAGGATACTAACAGAGTATTTCCTATGCATTAGTCTACGGATGCACTCATCAATGCTGGCTAGATGTAGCAAATTCAACAAATAAAACTCATAGATTGGTGATCATTTTATTTACTTCATAAATTAATTGCGATACAATATATTGAAAGAATATATAACAGCGAGCAGACCATATCTTAGTCTAATACTACAGTTAAGACAGGATTGAGGCATGGGTGGTTAATACATGTTTGCATTCCCCTCTACACCACCACGACACTCATTTACTATTCAGAGAATGATACTTATTAATTTACGAGCTGAAACGCACAACGGAGATCCAGTTCTAACTGCAGTTGCCCTTGATACCGCAAGTGTCTTTTGGTGGTGACAGGGGAAGAAAAGATGGTACATACATCCTCTGCCACATCGATGTTCATATAATTAAGAATTAGTCGTTGATTACAGACATTTTACCAGTAATTGGGGCGACCATATTTTAGAACAGTGTGTGTACGGAACCTTCAATAGCTTCTGGATGTTCAGTGGGTAACTTAAAGTTTAGAACGAAATGGTTCCACATAATTTCCAATCTTCAATATAACTACTCGTAATACTAACATTTAGTACGGGACCATTTGTCCAAGGGACCGAAGTTTCGACATTTATTTTAAGTACAGTCTAACAATTTTTGCTATAGATGGGTCGTAAGCACACATGCTATAATTGTTTCGAAGGAAATGTTGGTCTCCATTCGCGTACGGACAGTACAAAACCAACATATTGTGACCCCGAGTAATTTTAAAATGCAAATACCATTCATGAAACATTAACACTTATTTAAGAGTTTGAATTAATGATGTCTGGTGAATATTGTAATTGTTAAACGTATGATACCAATGTATATATAGTTTTATTATTGTAAAACGGAGACAGAACAACTCACAAATGTGTCAATATAAGATCAATGCGCCTTACAGTAATTTAGTTTGCATATAATGTTGGTCAGTTAATTTGGAATGTTCTGATACCAATAGGATCGTAAAGATAACTACTAATGGATAGATCACGTGACACACATTTCTGGTATATACATATGTACATATAAAAATGTGTCAGTACGTATCTGTTCATTACTAAACATGTCCGACAGGGGAATGTAAAGAATTATGGTCTTTCGCTGTGAAATGAGATTAAATAGAGAAGGGAAATAAAAAGAGAAGATACTGAGAGGATTAGTGCGAAATGGCATCATACGACCTTGCGACCCTAGAAAAGATGCGACCGCTTATATATTAAATTTACCACGTGACCAGACCTATATTTTACGTATTTTGTGCACACCCTGTTTAAGATTTCACAATCGCATGTAGTCTTTTCTGTGACACGTATTTGGTAACCATTTTCAATCAATCTATAAAATCAATCACTTTTGACGACAGAAAAGACGGTGGGATGTGTTTGAGGTGCATTTTGTTTGATACCATGATGCCCTATAGGTACTAAATATACTCCCTAAAGCAAGGCGCGAGTAGAAACAGTAAAATGGCATCCAAAACTTCAGACTAAGGGCAGTCTATCAAACTTTATCGCCTAAAGTTGTATATAGTCAAAGAGTTAAGAGAAATAAAATGAGCACCGCATTTAACCTAAGTACCCACTAATGATCCAAACATACATTTACTGTACTACTCCTAGTTAAATCAATAAAGATCTATAAAGAACATTGACAAAATGAATGCCCAAATTGGAGCGGTATGCAAAAAAATACTCTAAATTATAAAATGTTCTTATCAACAAATGATTTAACATAAAAATGAATTAACAACACCCGATATGACAACACTATTTCTACCTCGTTAAGAATTGATTTTTAGCGGCTTGAGATTCCTTCAAACGTTTACAGAATACAACTGAGATCATGATTTTATACAAAATAATAATAAATAACTTAATTAAGCTATAAAATAATTAAAAATAAAATATAGTCAATAACTTATCTGTAAATAGAAATTACACTTACGTCTCTAAGTTTAAAAGTGATTGTGCTCGGTACGTAATCTGAATCAGCGTGATTTGTTAAGCGATTATCGACTCAATGGGTCTGCTTACGTGCCGAGCACTATAAATGTCTTGGCAAATAGGCGTGTGTAAACTGGACTCCATTCTACCCGACGGGATCTTGATAAAGATTGAAGTTACATGAGATCTTTCTGCTAACAGAGACGTTAGGAGAACGAGACACCTATCGTGTAACCGTCTATGTATATTGTAATGGTTACTACCAATCAACGAATTCTCATATATAGCTATTGCCATCCACGAAGACGCGCCCCCCTATTCTTTCATATAGTTTATAGTAATTGTAGTGCAACCTTCCACTAATGTTTGAGTATTGTCGGTACAAACTGATTACCTATGAGTGCACACGCACACTGCAATTAATAGGGTCAGGTCATAGTCCCGCATCCCGCGATCCCCTCGACTAGAAATTGATGGTCTAAAAATTGTTCGACAATGTCAATTAAACGCATTGGCAAAGTTGACGGTTTTGAATATTAACCAGAGTGAAGCAAAACTTTGTTACATTCTTTTTGTATTCTTATTATGAACTTTACTAATGTCAACAAGGTTGAAAATAGAGTGCTTGATTTTATTCAAATATAAATTTGAGTAATTTCCAATCGAATTTTGAGGATACTATTGTCTTTCAAACTTGTCTCTTATCATTCATTGGTCTATTGCTATGAAATGCTTTTCTCGTGTCATATTATGTTCGGAGTATACTTACCAGTTATAACATACGAATCATTCAATCGTTATAGTCTAATTGCTTGGATTTCTTGTTTCCGTGCTTTAGAAAGGCGATATTGAAAATGAACTCTACGTAGCGCTGTATAAGATTAATTTCAGATTACAAGACTCGTAGCAATCTGTGTACAAATACAGTTAGTTCTGGTGTAATGAAATAGTTATATCTCAATCAAGCAAGTCTACAGCCGTCGATGCATTCAGGTGTTTAGCAGCACATCTGACGCCGCCATCAATACCTACCTCCCGTCGGGTAAGAAAGAAGCCCACATCTACAACATCTTTTATTCTAACACACAATACAAGCCAGAGATCAAAAGCATCTACATAATACCAATAACTATATACCTAATTACATAGATCATCATAAACACCAATGAGACAAGTTGACTAGTACATAATATACCACAGCGTTGGTAACGTAATAGAATCAGTGTGTGACTATATAATAATATTCTAAGGAACGATTGAATCGTTACTTTCTAAGTTTATAATAAAAATAAATGTAAAAATATATGTTGTATATGATGTTGTAAAAATAATGTGTTTTTGTGTCGCTTTGTAGACCCACTCGATACAGGCTCGCAGTGGGCCCCAAGCTTTATTTACCTAAGTATATATATATATATATATATAAAAGGGGATCGAAAAAGCTCATCACCCTTGGTGTGGCAAGCGTCCTAGCCCGGGTAACCGCTTACCTTCAGGCGGACGGCATGCTTGTTTTACACCTTATTAGTAGAAGTGAAGGTAATATGATCACGAAAACAAGGTTAGCATAGAGGCACAAGTGCTTCTCTCTGTTAGTTACCATACAACTATGATTTCAATATCAATTTACATATTTGAAAACAAAGTATTTTTTTATAAAACGTAGATATTACTGTCTAGATACTAAAGCTTTTACTCTATCCCCATTTTTAGGGCAGGCCACAACACCACCCAGCGTGAATAGGAGGACAATATTCAAACTCCTCCTCAAACCCTCGGGGGGTTCAAGAAGGAAGTTTCCCTCACAGATGGCGCACGTGGACACACCAGCTCGCTACAAAACATCATCAACCCAAATTGAGCTCTACGACTCATGACAACAAGTCGATAAATTACAAATTACGACTACTAAATGACTTTCCAAAAATCGTAAAGTACCTAATTAAATTAATATAAAAAGATTATGTAACAACAAAAATCAGTCACATTGATATCCTTAATTCGTAAAATAAGTTCGATAATCACACAATAGTATTAGGCCGGGAACAAAATTAAGTCAATCCTTTAAAACTAAAAAGAAATATTAAACTTATAAACTAAAAAAAATTGTGTAAAACAAACATATCGTGTAACTGATCAGATTCAGGAATTAAATTAAATTATATATAAATGGAACTTACACTTACATCTACTTAATAAATAAAAAACGAGATCAAAATTAAAATCTGAAAAAATATCACAATATACAATATAATAATCACATTATTAAAAAATTTCAAAAAAAATTGAGAATTTGATAAAGTATTTGATTTCCTTAGAAAAAATACGAATTTAATGGATGCAAAGTAGTCCAAATAAATCTTAAATATCCGATAGCCGTAGTCTACTCTTATTTCTAACAATTATTTAATATCATAAACGCCTTATTTGCGGACTGATTCATGAGAAGCAACTGGACAAACAATAATCACCCCTGTACAAGTGTAATTAGGCATATATTTGATCGACACACATTGTTTGTTGTAGTTTGTAATCATAGTTCGTATACGTCCTGCGTGACACTGCGTTGAACAGGTTTTAAATAAAAACGCACTCATTCGTGAGCAATTAAAATATATGGAGTATTTAGTTCGCGTAGTTGCCGCTTGGTGCGCTGTACACCGTATTGGTGGCGTCGTAATTCTCTTTAATTGTGTGTCTTCAATCCGCAAATTTGCCTTATACTAAGGAAAGGATCAACACTCATGGAATTTATAGTAATAAACATCAATATTTTTTGTTCCCATCCACGTTGCGATAAACCATTCAATCTGTTACTTAAGGAAGAGAGAAATCCATTTATCTCTTCATGATCATATACGCTTGATGATATCAGACTTGACCATTTTAAATTGTCCATACAATTTCGCATCGTGAATGGGGTTTTTGTGTATATTTTTATTTTTTTTTCTTCATTCATAGTATTTTGTTTTACTTGTATATGTCACATGAATAAACTCTAATAGCGTATTCGTATATAATGCAACACCGAAACAAATACTACGTCATCATCTATGACGTAATTCCGATCACAATTCGAGATCCCTTGCAAACAAAATTAAATAAAAGCAGTTTAATCGGAAAAAATACAATTGATAAAAAACAATAAAGTGACGCCCGCTTCTTAGAATCTTGTAAAATAAACATTAAATGAATAAATTAAATACTATATGAAAAACCATTCTTTGCGCCTGCCATTCGAGTAAATTTTATTTTATATGGGATTTGGTCAACATAAATTCGGGTTTATGAAAGCGGGCGGTCAATATTCAATAATGAATATTTAAACGTGGGCTACCTTGGCCTTAACTTTTTTGGCCTTGGTACCGGCTTGGTAAGTGTGCACACCACCGGTGACACCAACCATAGTTTCCTTGAGCTGGTAGCTGCCAGCCATATTGGCGTTCTCTTGGACATTCTGGCCGAGGGCCAACTTGGCGGCCACGGCATTATTATCGCAGGTGCCGTAGCTGACTCCCTTAGCCGAAAGATTTCCCTTCATCTCGTTGGCTGGCGTGCTCAGGACTGGCACCTGAAGTCCATCGGACGACGTAGACAGCGATGGATGGTACTGCCGCAAGGCTCTACTGATACCACATCGGCACGCGTTGAGAGCCTTCTCGCGCCTGTCGAGCGATAAACGTTAACATATCAATACACAAGATCAGAAAAAATATATAGATATGGTTAAGACGCCTGATCCGTTCTATTTTATGCACCAGCCATCCAGATTATATATATGTAATTGAATTAATTCAGCATCAATGCGAGTGATACTTTCGGTACCTATTAATAACGCTTATAGGCGATGTGGCAGTATGCGAAGTTTACACATTTAGATTGCATAGCTGTAAAAATATGCAAATGCAACATGGGTCGGTCCCTTTATCCTTTCGTTTCTTGATAATTTCTATTATAATGTTTTTTATCAAATGGAAAACCGGCATGCCTTCTATCTGATTAACCGGTTACCGCAGCGCATGTCCGCTAGCAATATCAATGGTAGTGCCCGCGATGACAACCCTGTAGGAATTTTCACATCATTCTTGAAAAACTCGGTGCATACTGTATACTTTGGATGTAATAAAAAACAACTCACTCAACCAATGCCTTCTCCTTCTGCTCGAGCTGCAGCCGGTAGGCGCAAACCTCGTAGTACAGCTCGTTGGTGCGACCCAGTTGCTGCTCGTATACTTTTTTCACATTCCGCGCGAGCTTGTGCTCATCGCGAGGAGTGAGGGCCTCGGCTGGCTGGGGCGCTTGCTCGTTACTGGAGAGGGAACCAAGATTAGATAGAAGAAAAACCAATTCCGTTCAGAAGTCTAGTGGCCCGACAAATGCATAATACGTGAAAGAGCTAACGCTTACGCTGTGAAATTAACTCCACATTAGAGCAGGCACGGGAACAACATTTTGAATACGTCTTTTGACGTTGTCAATCATTCATAGCGGTTTGTTAGCCATCGTTTACTATCAGTTCGGTTAATGGCAACCGGTCAAGTTGGCAGTATGGGTCGGCAGCCCCATAAAGCGAGTCTTTGCCCCTGTTGCAAGCGTCCACAGGCGACGGTAGCAGCTTACCATCAGGCGGACCACATACCTAAAAAGTGGGCGCGATTAAAGAAGACCTATTTTTAGCAAGTGTCCATTTAGAGACTACACAAATAATAACATTAAATTCAATCGATACAATTATAATGGCTGATATGCAAAATGCCTACTTAAAAGTTAAGCTTGCTACTCAAACAGGGGGGCGGGTTTGAACATAATCCATTTCCGCTCACGCTCACAATTAAACGCAGCTGAAAATGACAATATGCATAAACAATTGGCGCGGACTAATGATTGGATTATTGGTGGCGTCAAAGGCAAAGTACATGAACGGGTAATGAACACATTAAATTCGCAATGCAAATTCGTAATCCGATTAGACAAAATATTTAATCTGAAATCAAATATTACACAATATTTGATTTCAGATTAAATATTTATTATATTATTTAGGGATGGATACGAACTCGCCATCTGCCATGTTGACTCCTAAATATATCGGCCAAGCGATGATGTTAGGTACTCATTTCCACAAAGGCGTAGTTTACGATAATATAGAGCCAAAAATATTGAAACAAAACAATCGTGTTAGGACGACAAAGGATCCAATGAATGATACAACAAATTTAGTATATATCTAACGTCTACCCACAAAGGATGTGCAACGGGTGGGCAATGGTGTAATAGCACCCACTTTTGAAATATTTAAATCCTTAAGCACGTTTTACTTAGTTAAATAACATCGTAAAATTACACACGATGATCCACCTTAAAGTAGGATAGGATAAGATAACAAAAAAAAATACTCAAGCTTATAAAAACTCATAGTCACAGCCCGGAGCTTTCATCTGGATATAAGCACGTTTCAGGTGACAACGTCAACCACACGGCCACCGCGAAACAATTTTTAATTTCAACAAAAAGTTTTACTGCTAAGTGAATTTACGCTTGCTGTGATGGATTCAACCACTACTTATATTACACGAACTTATATTACAAAGTTATTTCTACATTATCGGTATAACCTTGCCTATTTAACTATATTTATTGAGGTATTACTATAACATTAATATATAGGTACTAGAAACTACTTACTTACTACAAAAAAAAAAAAAAATAGTATAATAACTACAAAATATTCTTAAAAGGAGTCCCTTTGGGCAGGGTTGCGAAGATACTGGCAGCGTTCCCCCAAAGTACATTACAAAGTATTACACGAACGTTCACAAGTATCTGATAAAGTTATGAATACTGAAAAACGTATGGAAACAACCGAACTTCTTCCGAATCGCGATTTTGTGCCTTTGGCAACAGGTGGCAAGACCGGGCCAGCCGACGAAGTGCAAGGCCGAATGTCCCCGCCACGAGGCGAGACATATCCGTCTTATTTCACTCACATAAATTTATTTCAACCCGATTTCGTATTAACGTAAAGATTTAATTGTATAAGAGTGAGTGTATGACAAATCCTTTTTTTTTTAAATACGACTATAATTAAGATTTCAAATTATTTACATTTTAAATTTCACGTAGTTTTTTCTACCCCGGAACGAATTAATTGCTTGTGAGAAAAAAATATTAAAAAGTAGTCCGTTTCCTTGTTATAGAACTTTGTTTGATTGCACACAATCATGAGCGCCGCACATTTAATATCAGAAAATAGAATCAATTCACTCAAATTATCAATGAAATGATATCCACAGGAAAAGAAACGGCGACCCTAAGAGAGACGAACGAACACACTGGGCAACAGGGAACGTTCACATGTCCGTTATTTGAAATTTAAAAAGATATACTAAATAAATGGACTAATCGACACATTTTAAACAATAAATTTTGTCAATTTCAAACTTCACTGGTTTACGGTCGGTTTTATTTATTCTATGAATAAATATTTTATTTTAAATTATTTATTAGATAATTTAATATTTAATAAAACGATATATTCACTGTAGAACTTTGTAGGACTTAGAAATCAAGTGCTCATATATAACTACCGCGAGGTACATACATTGAACATCGGGAACCCATGACGACTGCTCGATTTAAAATTCCGCAATCAACTATCTAAGTTGCGATGCCAGCGGCAGCGGCGCAACAAGAGACAACGCGCATGCTCGACGATGCCCACTACTAAAAGGTCAGCGGGTGCACGAGTAGAGCGCGTTGATAAGGTTGCATTTAGAGTGCACTGTTGTATATCCCGTCTTATAATTCACTTTCGAGTGGAGCTTTTACGTATATTATTTTCTTCCGGCTTTTACTATACGTTATTAATGAGCTCCTTTGTCTATCACAAGCGCATAGACAACTACGTAGAGGCAAATTCATAAAACAAAGCTTACGTGGCATACATTTGTATTTTCGCTATAGGGTTCTGAATACGAATCTCCAAGGCGGTGTAATGTTTTTATTAAAAAAAATCTTTAGTCATCATCATCACCATATGATCACGGCGGGTCCCTAGGGGGGGGTCTCGGGGTGGGCAATACAAATCCTTTGTACTTAATTATTATCAGTACCTACATAAATTTTTCACACCACGACTGAAGGATTGTAATCCTAAGGCTACTTTAGAAAAACATGTCATGAATGTGACGCAAAGAGACGCCCGTAGGTGTAGGTGTCACCTAAATATATAAGAGGGTGTTGCGCGCATAAGAATACGCCCTCCCATAACAGTCCCCGAATTTTCAGTGCCAATGCAGTTTCTCAACCTCGACTAATACAAACCTGAGAATACTTTGAAGAATTTCTTTGAGACACATATGCGGATTTGTTTTCATTCACCGCAAAGCTCGCGGTGAGGTAAACTACTAAACTCGAGTAAATAAATGTATATATGAGGAAGCGCAGTCGTACCACACACAGCTGACTTTCAGAGAACTTAATTAAAAATCATATGAAAGTTTAGAATACGTTTACGGATATACGAGGAACAAAATTTTGGATGCCGAAAATGCACGATTAATTTAATCAAGCACTGCTAAGGTACTTTTCGAACATGACTCTCGTACTTTGGTTGAGTAAAAAGTCGCGTTAAGTTTTGCATATTGATCGAATTACACTGTCCAATATAGTACCGATTGTGATGTAATATATTTATTCAATCACTGCCTCATCACCACCTCGACCGAGCACTCAAAGATGGGAACGTCTAATGAACAGATCCGGCAAGTGGGTACCTACATATGAAGAGACAGATTAATTTGAATTAAGCCAAAGTGTAGCCTGTAAGTCTAAAGAGACGCTCCACTCTCAGCCTTTGACGGCCGTCTGGTCTAGTGGTCAGAGCTCCTGACTGCGAAGCTTGGGGTCGCGCGTTCGATTCCCGCTGAGGGCAGATATTAGTGTGATGAACACGAGTATCTATACCTTAGTCATGGATGTCCTACATATTATAATCTAAGCATAAATATCGTTGACTAGTTACCATAGTACAAGCTTTGCTTAATTAGGGGCTATGTCAATTTGTGTGAAATTGTCCCGAGGTATTTATTATTAATTTATTTAAGGTTTGCCAACAGTTTATACACAAAGCTTATGTTAAATAATATTAGTCTAAGGGTCTTATGCTGTAGAGTCGGGATTCAAACTTGCAATCTTTGTGTTGCAGGCAACTACGTGAACCGCTGGGCCACCACTATAATTTAAATTTAAATTTAACGCAAATAAAACTTCATGCCAATAACAAAATCTCCTTATTAAGTTGTAAGTGCACATTATGAAAACGAAAATCCGCTAAAATATGTTGCTAATAGACGGCTTACCGCTACCGGGAGTGCATTAATTAAATTCTGATCTATACCTACAAATAAATAAAATTGAGGTGTCTGTTTGTAATAATAAAATAACCGCTTTTTAATAAATGCATATGGATGTATACACGGTACGACGTATAGCAAAATCACATTTTTGTCTGTCCGTCTGTTTGTTTCGACTAATCTCTGAAACGGCTGGAGCGACTTTGGCGGGACTTTCACTTGCAGATAGCTGATGTAAAAAGGAGTAACTTAGGCTACTTTTATTTTAGAAACTAAACGAAAACTTTTTTGTTTAAATTCCACGCGAACGAAGTCGCGGGCGATTAATTAATAGCGACATGTAAAGTGGTTGTTACGTAAATTGCGTTTCCATTAATATATGAGATGATGCATTCGATAGGTTTCCATAAAATTCTCTGACCACACAGGCTTTCAAAGGTAACCATCGACAAGTGCATGTGACCGTACTGGGCTAATGGGCAAAACCTGACAGTATTTATTTACAACATTGTCAAAGGGATCGATGAAGAGCACAGTAATCGGGTTATCCTATACTGTGCTGCTAGTTAGTATACAAGCGTCGTGTTTAGATCGCAGCTTGTAATTAGATGTAATAAAAATCAATTTGTACACAAATTGATTTTTCTTTACGTGTTTGTCTTCTATGCAATTATACCCGAAACTATTGGATTTTCGATTCGGATTATATTGAGTGACTAGCTGTGCCCGCGACTTCGTCCGCGTGGAAATAAAAAAGAAGTTATTATTCAGTTTGTAAAAAGTAGCCTAAGTTACTCGATTTAACATCAGCTATCTGCCAATGAAAGTCCCGCCAAAATCGGTCTATCCCTTTCAGAGATTAGCCGGAACAAACAGACAGACAGACGGACAGACAGACAGACCTAAATTGTAAAAAAATATATTTTGGTATATGTACCGTGTATACATCCAAATGCATTTAGTAAAAAGCGGTTATTTCAATATTACAAACGGACAGTCGAATTTTATTATTTGTATAGATTATATCGATAGGGTGTTATGGTGACGCTCGCAAAGGTTGCTGGACCAAAAGAAAAAAAAGAAACATTGCAATATAAATTTGCGTGGCATTGCAACAATAAATAATAAAATAAATAAATAGCTTGGAACAATTTTACACACATTGATTTCGTCCCAAATTGAGCTTAACATGTACTGGGGAACAAGACAACGATATACATACATACATATATATATATATGTAAGACTAAGGTACAAATACTCGTGTCATCAGACAAATATCCAGCCGGTTTTTATGATATTAGCGGCATCTAGACTATGCGACAAGTCCAACAAGGCAAAAAATATCTTTTAACATTACTTTTCATTAATTTGACCAGATACATCACAAAACGAGCTTTACGGTAATGGAGAACATCGTGACTGCATACTTTATAGAAGTAATTCAAAGATGTATGTATAGTCGAGCTTGAAAAATTATTTCAGCACGTTGGCTTCTTAGTATATATATCCCTAGAAAAACGACCATCTCCTTTTCGGGGTTCACCCTTATGGCGTAGAAAAAAACATTGCTTCGTAAGATAAAAGAGACACTCTTCTCTATCGCTAGCTGAAACGACTCTGTTCCTACAGAAATGTTAATAGTTTTGGTCGGTCCTGTCCCCCTAGACTAAATTCAATTCTGTTCGCGTTCACGCGGACTCGTAATCAGGAATCGCTTCACATAACCTTAGTAAGAAAGAATCGGACACTAGGAAATTAGAACCGCTAAAGTATAATATGATGATGGTTATGAAATACCTTGCGTAGAGCTTCTCCATATTGTCGCAGACTTCCTTGCGCCAGGCGGCCTGGGTGGCGCTGAAGCACTCCGCCCGGATGGAGGCCAGCTCCTCCCCTGCCATCTCCAGATGGGCCGCTATTATCTTGAATGGGGGCCTGGTCGAAGATAAACAAACAGAAATAAATTTATACTGCTAACATTTTCATAGTATAATAAGGTCCCAATACTTGTGTTCATCACACAAATATCTGCCCTTAGCGGGATTCAAACCCCAAACCTTTGCAGTCAGGAGCTCTAACCACTAGAGCAGACGGCCTTCGAGTAAATATAATGTAGGTATGCTATAAAATTTTCCATAAATACTCTGTCTAAAAAAAAACACTATTTTTCTTAAAAAAAATTGCACCTTTTGTTGAAGAAGGTATGTAAGGCAAGAGAGAACTGGCGCTCTACTCTCTCAACTAACCCGAGACCATATGTCTATTAATTAAAGTCACGTGAAATCACCTGTTCCTCGGCACGCGGTTCCAGCATTGGTTAAGCAGTAAGCGCAGATTGTGCGGACAAGTTGTCGGCACCGGGAGCGAGATGGTATCGGTCCCAACTCCCCACATAATGGCATGAGTCTCGAGATTCTTGTACGGGACCTCCAGGGTGAGCAACTCCCACAGGACCACACCGAAAGACCACACGTCCACACGCTCGGAGCAGGGCTCGTGGCGGATGACTTCAGGTGCCATCCAGGCCACGGTGCCAGTGAAGCTCATGATGGTGCTGACATCGTTCCACTCGCGGCTGGTGCCAAAGTCGCTCACCTTCACCACGAGGTTGTCGGCGATCAGGACGCTAGGGCAAACAGTAGGCTAGGTCAATAAACGATTATCTGTACGGTTGTAGAAACTTACTCTACTCTCTGCCTACCCCGTGAGGGCGACAGGATTTTATGAAAATTTAAGAAGTTACAAGATAAAATATATTAACACTTGCATCAGAAAGTGGTAAAGTTGCAAGTCTAGAGAGAACTAGTGGCAACTTTCTCTGCCTACCCCATTAGGGCAGCGTGATAATATGTATGTAATACTGGCTTCAACACGCTCTCGGCTCAACGACTTGACAGAAGGCCGTGTGGCCCATTTTCATATATATATTTTTTTTCTGCGTCTGTTTTTTTTTTATAAAACTGTATGTTAGACTTATTAGTTGACAGTTATGAAAAATATGGACAGACACAGTGTATTGCACGGTCGATGTCACAAAGATGACTCAATTAGTTACCAGGCAAATGAAATATCCCGGAGGCTCGCGCTCTGCGATTTTATTGCATGATTGGAACTCGCAAAACATATTTTTTCCAATTTAATATTCGCAAATTAACTTTTGCTTGAAAAGGGGTGTAGACTGTATAAATACTATATAAGTATTATAGCTATATATATATATTATAACTATATAAATATTATATAATATATAAGTATTATAGCGTGTTTACTTGTCCTAATCTATAAAAATAAAAGTGAAATTAAATCAATACAGCTAATTAGCTGTATTGTATACGTTCGTTTGTTCTTTCTTTCTCTATCACTTTACATATTGTATTCATATACCTATTGTGTGATAGTTTCCAAATCGCAAATCTCTGTACTGTGCATCAATGTCACTAAGAGGGGAAAATGACTTCACTACACCAATGGACGAGTTGGATTTAACCGCTAGATAAACAAAAAATATAGATACACTTAGAAGGTATATTTTACAATTATTATATGTTAACAAAAGCCATGAAGCCCATTAGTAGGTTTAATGCAATTGTTACTACTAGCACAAAAATAAATTAGCGCAATCAGTAATATATCATCACACCTCACAAGGGTCCCCGATGGGGTAGGTAGAGGTGTATAGGTAGGTAGTGGATAGCCAGAGCTACATATATATCAAGTGAGCAAAAGTATATTTCTCAATACATCATGACCTTCGCTTTCGCTTTGCAATTCAAATGTCGAAAAAGGTTTCAATGGTAGCCGCTTGCCATCAGGCGTGGTAGAAACTTGTATGTCATCTTATTGGTATACAAAAAAAGACAACTTAGTACAGGCATAGCAGTTGCGATAGCGAATTGGTGCTGTGATTCCAATATCTCCATATAAATCCATATCCTCCATATAATGTAGATATTCATAAAACTTCGTCACGAAGACGAGGGTGCACTATATTATGATCTATAATAAGAAGATATGGATGTACTATATTGATTAATGCCTCGTTCGTCCGGATATTTTGTACGAAAATCCAAAAATCCTGCACTGTCCCACTTCAATATTAATTGCTGGTTCGTCTCGAATTCCAAATAATTTTAGTTATATAATATAATAGAATAATATATCTTCACGCCTTCCCACAAGGGTAGGTAGGTAGTCAGAGGTGTATAGTACCCACACACCGCCTTTGGACGATCAGAGAATAAAAACTACAAACAATATTCTTGGCACAAACGAGGCATAGATATAATAGATACATGCAAAATTTCATCATGCCACCTACAGATTCCTCCCACTTCAATAAAATACTATTTTCTACTTCATTGTATCTCGAATCCTCTTGAATCTTTTGAAGTCCTTATTTTTCATGTATTTTTAGAGCGCGTAATTAGGCTATAAATGGAAATGTATGTAGAGGCGTCCTCCGACGACTCCTACGACGAACAGAGAATCAGTTTTTTTATTGCAGTGGCTTGTGGGCTATTTCCTAACTAATCAATGACTGATATACCTGATCCTTGGGCGCATATATATTGCTTTATCTAAACATAATACATTATTATATCTGCCAACTAAGTTCCACGTTTAACATAAATGTTTCTTTGTTGAAAAATGACATATACAATGGTGATTTGTTGGATTGAGGTATTGAAGCTAGGGTTCTAGAGAGGACTAGACTAATGTCCGCCAAAAACGCTAAATTATCTATGATTTTTTTGCTTTCTGAATGAAAACATATCTTGTGTGCTAGTCGAAAAGACTGTAAACTATTAACATGCCGAAATTCATTCAATTCCGTTGGCCGTTCTATCGTCCATCCAAATTTTAACATTTATAATATTGGTGTAGATTTTAAAGCATCTCAAGTCAACTGGGATAAAATGTAATCTCGTGACGCTACATACCTGCACCAACTAACTATCTTTCTATCATCTTAAGAAAATTGATTAAAAGCAGCTCATAAAGGATATTCTTAGTTGCATCGATAGCTATGACAAAGGACCGGAGATTAACAACAGTAAAGTAAGTACAGCATTTTCTTTGTCATTGTATTATACGTGACATTTTCCTTGCAATAAAATAATATAACACCGAAGTATAGAATAACCGTTCGAGAAACAACCCGATCTAGATCAAATCAAATCGACTTGGAAGTCTTGTTATGAGTACATACATACCACAACTATAATGACTGATAAATGTAGATCTGGCGAAAAAAGAGAGAACTGGCACTCTACTCTTTCTACTTATTCTGTGAGGGACTCAGCGTGGTGATATGTATGTATGTACATACATACATTATAGTAGGCATATATCGGACGAAGTCGCAAAAAAGAAGCTTTCTTAAGGGGCCTAAGCCAAGCAAATAATATTATTCAATTATTGGTTCTCAGAATCCTTGAGCGCGACAGCTAAAAATATCACAACACTGATTCCAGGTGCTCCGCTGCATCGGTGTATTCGTCTATTGATTAGAATCCCGGACGAACTAG
Source organism: Drepana arcuata (assembly GCA_016069955.1). Lineage (NCBI taxonomy): Eukaryota > Metazoa > Arthropoda > Insecta > Lepidoptera > Drepanidae > Drepana > Drepana arcuata. The sequence goes on along the minus strand of JACCPG010006362.1, from coordinate 60,288 downwards.
TTTCGACCTAGTTCATAGACTCCTGGAAATAACTCAATACATTGTATATAGTCTATAAATACAAGCCATTTATTATGTAAGCTATATATTTGATATTTTTTTTATATTTATTTAGTATATTTTATTATTATTATGTTATAGCCGAAACCGACGATCATTTTATGAGGGATCGATGCATGTGGGTGATATTAAAGAAGCCTAAAGTCTAGTGATAATTAGCGCTCAGCGATCCTACCAATCCCGTGCAGGACTCGGCGTGATGACACGAAAGTATTACACTTGTTATCACAAAAATCGAAACACCTTGCAAGTTAATGTTTTGTAACGATTATCAGAAAAGTGTATATATTTTGGAACTAGCTTATGTCTGCAAAACAAATTAGCCTATATCCTATTCCTAGGTATAAGCTATCACCATTTCAACTTTCAGACAAATCGGTTCAGCCGTTTGGCCGTGAAAGAACCGCGAACATCCAAACTTAACAAACTTTCACATTTATAATATTAAGTAAGATAAGATATATGTCAAATGTCATTTAATAGTGAACAATATGAGGTAATGTATATATGTTAGATAGAGGAAGTAATAATAATTTATGTTAAAACAAATACATTTCGCAATTTTTAAAGGGCGTAATCTGGTCATATCGGCTGAATCAAAAGTATCGCCATATCCAGTGGTGGTTTGTTTGTGAGCTCCTTGAGAACTTAAACACATGATTACACAAGAACCGCAAGGCAAATAGAAAGCTACATTGAAATGTAAAACAACAACAGAATATATTATGGACATCTTACTTAGGGCTTTTCAGATCGCGATGGATGATCTTGTGGGAATGCAGATAGGACATTCCGAAGGCGATCTCCTTGGCCCACTTGATGATCTGCTTGGGGGCGAAGCACACGCCGCTGTGGAGGAACTCGAACAGAGGTCCGTACTGGCAATACTCCATGATGACGCAATAGCATGGGGACTCGGAGCAAACACCTCGGAAGCGAACTGGCGGACAAACAGAGCACCGATTATTCATAGCCACGGATTTTGGTGAACGATATTAGTTTAAACATACTGTATTCGTTTGAGGACGCATGATGATTAAAAAATTTACTTGCACTAAATTTATACAGAAATTATTACTTTCTTCTATGCCAGGCGGCACTTTTATATTAATTTCCTTTTTCAGATAAAATAGTTCATACATCAATTTTGAAATGATTACATATACATCCATATATGTACATATCTCACACATAGAATCCCTCATAGGGCAGGCAGAGAGAATGGAACGCCAGTTCTCCTCTCACAGAGGGTTTTTTTTTGCATGACACCTATCTTAAACTATGTTGAAGATATTAACACAAAGACAAAATAATAACAGTAAATATATGAATAAATTAATGCAGGTAATTCTAAACTTTAATTACCAATCGAGACAGAAGGCGTTTTTTTATATAATAAAGCAAGAAAATCACATCAGTTATTAATATTATCGTACTTGAGTAACGGCGATGGACTCGCCATATGTCACGTTGGCACCTAAATATATATCTGGCGAAAAGTGGGTGTGTGGGTACTACCTATACACCTCTGCCTACCCCTTCGGGGACCCTTGTGGGGTGGCGTGAGGACATATTATTATTAAGCTATTTATATTAATAAAACGTTGCAATGGTTTTTCGTATCGCTTTCTTCGTTCGTTGTAATAAAAATCAAGGCAATTCTATAACATATATCCTAATGAGAAAAATTTAATTAACCCGGTAAAGGTATGACATAAAGAAATCCTTCAGTTCTAGACGTAATTTCAATTTACCTAGGTCATTTAATTCATTCATTTTCCAAGTTTTCCTGTAAATTGTACTCCTGTAGTGCTCTTCACAAACTTCGTAAAACTGCAGAACTTGTTCAGTTAGTTAGCTTCAATCTTAATTTATATTTGCACTTTCATCGCGAAGTCGTATGCAGCTTCAAAGAAAATTTCCTGGATAAGATTTCCTTTGAACAGCGGAAGTTCACGTTCAAAAGAACTTTGGAGAATACTTAATAATAAATAAAGCTTAATAATAAATAATACCTCGAGACAAATCAACACAAATTGACCTAGTCCCACATTAATCAAAGCTTGTGTTATGATAGACAACAATATATTTACTTATATAGATTAGTGGCGAAGCCTCCTTTAGAACACGATTCCTATCGGCTTCCCGTGGCAGATTCTAATACATTTTATTATATATACTATATATACGTATACCATATACCTATATGACACTGTCTTACTATAAGCCGAGGATCGACGACATTCCCGCGCTCATATACGACTATTCTTTGTAGTCATAATATCGCAAGCGACATAATTACATTGTGCCCTTTGTAAAAATATTCTCCAATATGCTGGATACAAAAACGCAATGTATGTGAAATCGCGGAAACGCACGATTTCACAAGGCGCCTGGGGAACTCGCTCATAATATTGGGAATTCAAATAATTAAAATGTATGCAATTCACGCACACATAGACATTACTACCATATCCAACCATTCGCCGATATAACAGCGATTATAAGCCGATCTCAGATAGCCTCCAATCTTTATTTGTTATGTGTTAAGGTTTCGTTTCGCTTGAAAAGTTTCGTCCATCCAGAGCAATTTATCCGCGACAAGCCGGACGATTGACTTCACCTAGCCATTATTTCGCGCGCATTTGCACGGATTGTTTTGTTATGCTAATTTATCTATTGTAATATGTGATAAGCTTGATTGTGTTGTAGTATATGGTTTAATAAAAACGAAAGTAGTGAAATTTTACTTGTGTGTGTAAACACACACACAAGTAAAATTTCACTAATGTGTTGTCACAGTGTTTGTTTTGTTTCGCCGTAAAGGTTTGTTTGTTTCTGGTTTGTTTATTTTTGTTACTTGTCGTCACCTCAGACCAATAAAAAAAGAAAGACAGAACCATCCAATACTACGGGGTGAGGCAACCAAAAGGAAGCCGATATGGCCATAGGAAGCCGACCGCCCGCCATTCTGCCTTTAGTAAGAGACAGCGCACGTCGTTAATTTGGTGTTAAGAAAAAAATAAAAATATGCCGTCCTGTGTAGTCAAATGGTGTAAAAATAATTCATGTGCACAAAAGAAACCATGTGGGATTACTTTTCACAAGTAAGTAATTGAATATTCATGTATTACCAGTAAAATTATGAATTTAACCTATTATTTATTGCAAATTGTCTCGGAACACAAAACCTCGACCAGTGTTGCAGCAGGTCACATGTTTTTTTTTTCCCAATAATAGGGTAACTTACTGTAGTATCTTATCAAATTGATTATTTACCTTGGATTGGTTATTTATATAATTAATCTTTAAGATTATAGTATTTTCTATTATTAAATTATTTCGTTAGTCTGTCATTCTTCATCAAAATATCAAACGATTTTATTTAAAATTATATCACGCAGCACGACCCCTTGTCATATTATTATAAATAAATATATATCATCACGCCTTCCCACAAGGGTCCCCGAAGGGGTAGGCATTATTATAAATACGTTTTATAATTTGTTTTATTTTAGGTCCCCGACTGAAACAGTATGGAAAGAAAGATGGATTAGGGCTATAAGGGATAGTAGAAATGAAGAAGATTGGTTACCCTCAAAATATAGTGTTGTTTGCTCAATACACTTTGAAGAGTGCGATATATACTACACAAAATGTGGGCTTCGTCGTATCGGCTTAGTCGTAAAAATTACACAACATAAGGGACATTAATTCTAAGTTCAGCATGAACGTTTCATTTTCGACGTAATAAAAATATTGAATTATTTAAATTTTTGATTAAAAAATACACCACTAATGACTCCAACCCCCCCAACCCCCACTCCTCCCCACTACAATACCACAATAGGAAATCAATTACATTATGTACTTTATGTAGTAATAACTTTGTAGTACAATCAGACTGCAATGGGTTGGGAGATTGGCAACCTGAGATACAGAGTTGGCAACATTATTTTTTAGCACACAAGCGCACGCCTTACACAGTTCACGCACACATGAATTTGACAGCGGCTTCACCTAATTAACAGTCAATACTCTGTCTCTCTTATCTTTTTTTATTGGTCTGAGGTCGTCACGTAGTCTGTTAGGTGAGAAATGGCGGCGTTAATACAAATAGGTTGTTGCCTTACAGATTACCTATTAAATGAGTTAACTTCGTTCTCAAAACAATCTTTCGAAAATAAAAAGTATATCATTAAACATGGACGGGCTCGTCCCGATATGAAAATTGATTATAGGCGTAAGGATGGGTTTTTCAAACATTTTCGCAGTTCTATGTATGATAAATTGGATAACCGTCAGTTGCAAATTAAATAGATTATTTTGCTTTCCATGTTATTTTGTTTTTCGGGTTGTAGTATAGAAAAATAAATACTGCGGTATTTCTGCTGGTATTTATTTGTGATGATGATGCTGGGAAGTTAAGTTTCACTTATTTTGGTTCTTTTTTTTGCTGTCTATTTATAACCCCCGTGTGAGTGACGTGTGCTTTAAAACTGTTTTTTAAAGCCACTTTTATCATACTCGACATGCACTGTTCATATGATACCAGTAATGTCATGTATGGTGAAGGTGGTGAACACTAACAACTGTACAGCAAGCATGTTCTGTCGCATGGAAAAACTGCATACAACGCAACGCAAGCACCATACATAACATTTCGCCGTAGTTTTGGAAAAGGTGAACTAACACACTAATATATGGTATGTAATTTATTGCATTTTTTTAACAAGTTAAGATATGACGTTTTGCTTATTCACGCGTTAGCCATTTTTTTGGTCCGGCTTTACCTTTCTTTTTTTCACCCCACGCCACTGCTGTATACACTGTGAGAAGTGACTCTGTTTATAAAACATGTCAAGATAAATATGTATTACCTTTGGACAAAGACGCAGATTGTTTTTTTCATTTAAAGTAGTATCATCAACAATGACAAATAGACTAAGGTAATGCGGGAAAGGCTTAGCTGTCAGTCGTTCTAGTACGCGACTAGACCTAGTATCCAAAGTTACATACATACATATAATCACGCCTCTTTCCCGAAGGGGTAGGCAGAAACCACTTCTTTCCACTTGCTACGATCCTGACATACTTCTTTCGCTTCGTCCACTTTCACTATTCTCTTCATACATGATCTTCGGTTTATCCAAAGTTAAGCTTAGTAAAAAGTAATAAAAATAAAATGGCAAGTTAATTAAGAGAATACAATGTACAACTTACGCCCTCACAGCGGTTGCTTGATATACGCCCCTTATATCAAGCAACCGCTTGTGTCAGTACGGTTGCATTTACAAAGGAAAATGAACGCGCATTATAGAAAAAAATAGCAATTGCCTTTTCACATTTCTGCAGTTTCTTGCTACAAACCCAGGTCGCTTACTTCGGTTTCATGATATTTCATTACGGTTTACCATGAAAAGGTAAGTTGTTTTTTAAGAAAACTTTAATAAAACGATAGTATTTTATGCATGTTACATCATGCGTACAAAGCGCTCCATTTTCTCATTTGAATTGCGTTTTGCCATACTCTAATGATACAGTGGTAGACAGATTAATGTAAATTCTTAAAACAAAGAAATTAAAATAAAACTTTTTATTATAGATTAAGTGATATATGGCGAGTGTCACGAATACAACTTTACTTATGTACGCAGGTTTCTTCGCGATATTTTCTTCATTTCAATTGCCTGCACAAAAACCGATCACAACAAAACACTAGGTATAGAAACTGCAGTACTGTTTGCTATAACCACCCGGTCACCACGGGAGATTACGCAGGCTAATTCACTTAGAACATCAACTATGAATATTGCCTCTTTAACGAAAGGGTTTCCGGCTTCATGAAAGGAAAACATAAACCAGTCTAAACAGAGCTGTCCGTAGTGGAAAATCCACCAGTATCACTAGCTCAATTTGCTTTGGTAAATGGAACCCCAACGACCACGCACAGAGGATTTTCTATCGGAATTGATTACGTTTATGTTGTGTCCACGGCGCTTTGAAGCTACCATGATGGATTTTAATTCAATCACGCCTGTTGCAGGTGCGCGCTCACGATCTGCACTCACGTATACGGTAGAATTATTATTCTACACTAGCTGTCTCGCTTAGCTTCGCTTGGGTGAAAAAGTTAAATTGCCCGTAACACAATCGCAGCGCCACCTATCGGGTCCAATTGTGAAATCTAAACCATTCTCGACTCCATCTGTTAGAATCGTTTGGGGCTAACAGATAAATGTGACTGTCAAATAATAGACAAATAATTAGCAATACAATAATATTGCGACTATAAATTGATATGTGAGCTATCCTATCTTTCAAGTTGGATCAAACTGCACACAGTGTGCAAATTTTATGAACATCGGTTTAGTAGTTTAGGAGTCCATCGCGGACATACAACGTGACGCGTAATTTAAATATATTAAGATTTTGTAATGTTTCTTCTTTATACAAGACTGGAGTGTAGGTACGGTTTATAGTTTTTGAAATGTAGGATGATTTTCCTACACGTTCCATGCAATCTCTTAAACAATTCCGTTTTAACTTTTTGGATTTTAATATACTCCTAGCAAAGAGTAATATTTTTTTTATACCACACGGGTAGTAAACATACCGTAGCCGCCTACCATCAGGCGGACCGCATGCTCGCCTGATGGTAGACGGCTACGGACGGTTATCCTTGGTATTTCAACTGCCATAGGTTTTGCTGGCATTTCAAAATATATATTCATAGCGAAATATACCTATGCATATATATATGTATGCTAAGTCAATGTTGTAGGTTTCAAACTCTCGTTTATCGACTAATGAGATTTCCTAAGCTGAGGGAAAATCGGGAATGTAAATTAAAGGAGAGACAGACTCTCCTTTCAGCAACATTTTCAGTATAGTTGCCATATATCGTTATCTAGCTACCATGGACAGGCTCTAAGAGCCTGTCCAGAAAGCGCGATTTACGCGCGTGTCCACTCGCGCTTAGGCACTCGCGCGTTCTCGAGTTACTAGAGCTACATACATTCCGTCCAGATGCTCTCGCGCGTTACCTCACACGCGCGTATAACGCTTGCAATGAGCGGGACTCTCGACTCGCTCGTCTTACACGCGTGCGCCGCGCGAGTCAAGATACTCCGGCGCCATTGCAGCGTCCAGGACTACGCGCGTGTCCGCGCCGAGTGGACGTCGGTAAAAAATGGAGCGTGAAAACTTTGACACGGAACTTTTTATTGACGAAATTGAGAAAAGTCCGAATAAGTACATCCGAAAATAGTTGAAAAACTTTTCACTATATTCTCTGAGTTTTGGATATAAAGTTATAAACATAAGAGCCTGTCCAGAAAGCGCGATTTATGATATGTATGTATGTAGTTGAAAAACTTTTCACTATATTCTCTGAGTTTTGGATATAAAGTTATAAACATAAGAGCCTGTCCAGAAAGCGCGATTTATGATATGTATGCATGTAGTTGAAAAACTTTTCACTATATTCTCTGAGTTTTGGATATAAAGTTATAAACATAAGAGCCTGTCCAGAAAGCGCGATTTATGATATGTATGCATGTTATACAGACATAATATCATCATGCCGTGCCCCTAACGGGATAGGCAGAGAGTATAGAGCGCCAGTTCTCTCTAGACTTACATAACTCTTTCACTTCGTCCACATTTTATTAGTCTTCTCTCTTCATACATGGCCGTCGGTTTCTAGTACTTGACAGACGGCGAGACACTCAAAATCGATCATATTCGTGGTAATTAACAAAAAAAGTGCCGAATATTGAAGGTCAAAAGGTCGACGATGTGACTCACTGCCCCTTTGTTTACAAGACGACGAAATAGTGTGACGTCATGGCCTAAATAACTAGAACTTCTACGTATGTATGTAAGTAAAACCCATGGCGTGAAAGTGGCAAAATTATTTTCTGTTAGCGTTCACGCTATCTGTTGTCTATAATTTGAAGTTTTCCGAGGTCCTGAAGATGTCTGAACCATTCATATTACGCGACCGACAAACGAATTTTCGAAAATCGAATGCAATGGGGGTTTGTCCAGCGTTAAATAAGACATATTAAACTAATTGCACACGTGACTTTTTATTCAAATAACAAGTTCATATTTTTTCATTATTATGTTGGTAAGATTAAAAAATATTATTAATATTTCATAAGTATGTAATTCGTACGAAATAATATTTTATATTATATTTACCGAGCTAAGCTCGGTCATCCAGGTACTAATAATATAATATAATAATACGCCTTGACAAGGGTCTCCGAAGGGGTAGGCGGAGATGGTAATACACACACACCCACTTCCCGCCAGATATATTTTAGGTACCAACGTGGCCAATGGCGAGTCTATTGCCGTCTCTAAGACGCGAGTGTACGCGATCATCGCAAAGAAAACTCCGTTTACTAATATACTCTACAATTCCGGAACACTCTCCTGAACATCTCACTTTACCTCAAAGTATAATGTTCTTGGTATGAAAACAAATTAAGAAAACTAATTAAATGAAGAGAAAAACTCGGCCGTTTCATTCGTGCAAACCCATCAATTAACTCGACGTAACTACGTCAATTATATGGTGTAGTGCTAACTTGTGCGCCACGAGACAGCTTTATCGACACTGTTTTCTCGTCCCAAATCCTCCGCAACTGTTTATGTAAAGGCCATCCTAACGATGGCTACATTACACACAGCAATCGACATAGTTATACGTATAGGAAGCGAAAAAGTAATTTACGTACATACATATAATCACGCCTCTTTCCCGTAGGGGTAAGCAGAGACCACTTCTTTCCACTTGCTTACGATCCTTACATACTTCTTTCGCTTCGTCCACTTTCATTATTCTCTTCATACATGCTCTTCGGTTTAATTTAATTTAATAGCGTTTAAATCCCAAGCGTCATTCCATAGCGCTCGCTTTTATTTTAACTTATTACACTAGTTGTCGTACCTATCAACATTATTGTATAAAATAATAACAGAGGTAAAATTCTAAGCAAAAGCTCGCAATACCGCATTCCTAACTGACAAATACATCACAAGATTCAAAATAATTGCGAGTCTTTATAATTAGTTTAAACTGTGAGTATTATAAAACTAATCAATCGGCCAGTGCCTATGAATAATCCTCGTTATCTATACTAATATCATAAAGAGGAAAGATTTGTATGTAAGTATGTTTGTAAGGAATTGGCTCAAAAAGTACTGGACCGATTTTAAAAAATTCTTTCACCATTGGAATGCTACATTATCACTGATTAATATAGGCTACTATAATTGCAAGAGAAAAATAAATATACTTAATTTTAATTTTAAAAATAATTGTCTACCCATGCGAAGCCGGGACGGGCCGCTAGTATTGTTATAAATGCATAAGTTTGAAAGGGTTTTGTATTCAACGCTGAATTCAAATCACTGAACACAACTGAGTAGATATACCATTAGCTGGGTTAACCTATAGGATATGTTATGATTTATTTATTTATAGTCTTTATATATGTATATTTCTTCTGTGCGTGTTTGTCACTGAACGCCTCCAAAAGGGCTGGACCGATTTAATGAAATGTTCTGTGTCCACCGGAAGTGGATTCGAGAATGGTTTAGTCTCACAATTGGGCCTGGTAGGTGGCGCTGAGATCGTACATCAGGTTTTTTTTTTTTTTAAATCACCGAACCGCATCTAGTTTTTATATAATAAAAGGCAGCCTTAAAGAAAGAAAGAAATTAAATGAGAGCAGAAGAGTGATTGATAGCAGCACTAGAAGCTTCGATACATCGTTCAGGGGATGACTCGCTGATCGATGGCAGTGAGCCTCACCTACGGTTTTCATGGAATGTAATAATTCTAATAAAACTCGTTTCCTTAAAATATACAACACATACAGAATATCCAGTTAAAAACAGTATTTCATTTACGCGAGAGAAGATGGAGATATACTATAGCACAAAAAAGTATGTATGTAATGTGTGGAATATGAACTCTTCGCAACTTACCTATATTCTCGTGGTTCAACTTCTTGAGATGTTTGATATCCGTCTCGGTCTTGTCGCGAAGCTTCTTTACAGCCACCATCTCGCCACGAATGCTGCCGCGGAAGACGACGCCTTGTGCCCCGGAGCCCAAGTAAACCATATCGGTAATCAACTCGAACGGTACCTCCCAATCTTCATCTGAAACAAACAGGCACAAATTAAGGAATATTCAAGGCGACGTACCAGCCTACCCCTTCGCGGACCCATGCTATATGTCTCGCCCAGCTTCAACACACATGCAACATATATGAAAGGGGTAGCTTGTAGTTATATAGATATAGATATCTTAATATACATAAATTACGCGTCACGTTGTTTGTCCGCGATGGACACCTAAAATACAATATTTACGATTTCAATCAAATTTGCACACCGTGCGCAGTTTGATCCAACTTGAAAGATAGGATAGCTTACATCACAGTGGCGCTACGTGTTTCAGGAAATTTAAGGTTATATAATAAGTGAATAAGGTTTCTAGTAATGAGCTCCTTGGGAGGGGAGGATTGTTATATTGTTTTGGCAACCGACGGATTAGAACTATTATGTTGCCAACACAGTATAACTACCTACACCTAGTATAACTAACCGAACACAGAGTGATACCTAGGTATCGTGAGCGTAAATAGGCTACGGTAACAGTTTCCCATCAGGTGGGCCGTATGCTTGTATGCCACTCTTATTGTATAAAAATTTTAATTTCTTGGCCCATTCGAGCGAAGCTGGGCGGGACAACTAGTATATATATCTATATATATGTGTGTGTGTATGTATATCCAAGATATTCCGCTATACTTCGTTCGGTTAAAAAAACTGCTTAGCGTTTTTGATAGTTATTTGTGCCTTAGGAAGGGGTAGGAGATATATATTTTAGGTGCAAACGTAACAGATGCTCGACTATACATACGCCTTTGAATTACTTCGCAGACGTATGCAGGTTTCCTCTCGATGTTTTCCTTCACCGTAAAGCTCGTGGTGTGACTAATCACTGTACTTAAGTTCAGGAAAGCCGTGGTGGCTGAGTGGTTCGAGCAGTTGCCTGCGACGCAAAGGTCGCAAGTTCGAATTGTACCAATGAGTTTTTCTGAACTTAAGTACAGTGATTAGTCACACCACGAGCTTTACGGTGAAGGAAAACATCGAGAGGAAGCCTGCATACGTCTGAGAAGAAATACAAAGGCGTATGTATAGTCGTGCTTGAGTAACGGCGATGGACTCGCCATCTGTCACGTTGGCACCTAATATACCTCTGGCGAAAAGTGGGTGTGTGAGTATTACCTAGACACCTTTGCCTACCCCTTCGGGGACCCCTGTGGGAAGGCGTGAGGATATATTTTATAATATAATATAATATCTATATATTTTATTATATTATTATTTAAGTTCAGGAAAGCTGAACCAAAGAAATACCATAAATAACCCATAAATAAATTGATAAGTATCGCAAATACACCGAATGAAATATTATTACTCCTACATCTATGCGTAGGAAGTCACTGAAGCATTTTATCTATAATAGGGCGAAGGTACGACACCTACACAGCAATCGACCATCTCTAAAGGCACACGTGGAACTCGGTAGAATACACGTGTCTGTCCTTCAAGCTTACATTATTAACCGGCTTCAAAAAAGGAGGTATTTTGTATAAATACATTACAGTTATGGTGGTCGAAATTCGACCGTACTACTTCATAAAAAAAACAAAATTATCAACGTAATCAAGGAGATTAGACTGACATTCTTATCATCATTACGATTATTTTTGACATTCAGTAAGACTATGCAAATAATAATGTTAACCTTATTTCAGTTTGCCTACAGACTTAAACCACAAACAAAAGATATTTCTGGCATTGTGATTACTGATTATACGATTGAACGTCACAATTCGAATCATAAACAAACTATATGCGCTGCAAATTGGATCTTAATTCCTTATAATACCTTCCAAACTAGAAAATTTGTATGGCCTATTTTAAGGCAGCCTTACTCCGAACCAATTTGCTCTATTTGTGGAGGCAGCATCGATTTCCGCAGCTCGCGGAGGTATTGGCTTTACAGTAATTTGGTCTAGAAGCATGCAGTGATTTAAATTAGTGTGCATATATGTATGCACATTATAAAGCTGAAGACTCTGTTCGTTTGTTTGGTTGAACGAGGTTTGGATTGAAAAAATCTTATGATTTAACTATGAAGCCCATTTAACTATGAAAGTTATAAGACTATCACCACGCTGTGACCTAAGAAGCGAAGCGTCAGTGAAAAATGTTGGGAAAACGGGGAACATTTATTTCTTTCGAGAACTTCCTTTGAGTGCTCTGCGCAACACAACAAGTTCTTTCGAGAACTTCCTTTGAGTGCTCTACGCAACACAACAAGTTCTTTCGAGAACTTCCTTTGAGTGCTCTGCGCAACACAACAAGTTCTTTCGAGAACTTCCTTTGAGTGCTCTGCGCAACACAACAAGTTCTTTCGAGAACTTCCTTTGAGTGCTCTGCGCAACACAACAAGTTATTTCGAGAACTTCCTTTGAGTGCTCTGCGCAACACAACAAGTTATGCAACAGCCATCGCCCGCGGTTTCAACCGCATAAGATCTGAATTGATTTAATTGTTTTAAGCCACTAAAAATGTATCAATAAACTCAAATTGATGGCTGGAGAAATGCTAGATTTCCGTCTAGTTTGTTGTGCTTTGGCAGAATTTGTATCCTCTGTTAGTTCACCGTCTTCTTAATCTATTCCTAAATTAATCATTCTGAGACAAAAGCACTGATGGCGCAGTAGTCTACGATACGATACTGTACTATAAGTTTTTTAAAGAAATTCAAAGGGGCGTGCTTGAGTAACGACGACTTACTCGACATCTGTTACGTTAGCACCTAAAATATATCTCTGGCGGATAGTGGGCGTGTGGGTGCACCTCTGGGGAAGGCGTGAGGATATATATATATATTATATATATATAAGTACCTTTCAATTTGCGTGAGCTCAACTTTCAACGAACCGCGTTACTAAGTAATCTCTAGAAGACAACGTTGTCTTCTCTAGACCACAAGAAACTTGTGTTGAAAGTATATTTACACTGAGGTAGGCGCTTTTCACCATATGTGGCTAAAGAAAGAGGTGTTTCAAAGTACGACAATTCCTTTGAGGAGGATTCCTGAATCTCCCGTGTCATTCAAATACGTGTACATTAATTCGACTATAGAACAGAATTTCTCAAACTTATGAGAATGTTCAGAAGACTGCGAAACTACGTACGTACGTAAAACTGTATGAAACTTTATGGTGCATCCGTACGGTTGTACTTGAGACAAAGCAATATTCTCCTGAAATTCTCGCTTTGCCTGTACTGAAAATTTGTCAAAGGACCTTTTGTCATGATGATGTGGGAAACTATTTTACAAGTGCAGACTTCAGTCGAGAAACGGTGCAATAAATTCAAACGGAAGTACTATGCTCATGTATATATATGTATATATAACTATATATCTATACTGGCGTGAAGAAGGATGTGATTGTAAAGGCATTCACGTTGTTTTGGATAGAAGGGATGAGTGAAGAAAGGCTGAAAAATACTAGGAGATTTGTGTGTTTTTTTTTTAATTTTTGCTAATCAAAGTACAGGCCCAAATTATATATACAGTTTTGCTATTTTGGTGGTAATTTATCTTTTTACTTCAGAAATCTACCCTTATCATACCTTAAAACAATTAATACCAAATTTTAATAATATCTAAGGATAATTTAATGCCCGAAAGTGTTATTTTCGGCTATTGTACAAAAGTACACCCGTAAAGCTCAGAAGGCAACATCGTATCTCATACCTTTCGGCATGGGAATCATTAGACGGCATTATGAGTTTCGCACACACTGCACTCGTGAGACCGGGTCAAACGCACGATAAGAGCGGCACTCTCTGACGCAATTAGGTCACGGTCATTATTGAAGAGACCGGCTGCTGCAAAGGCCTAACCTTCCCGCCTTCGCCCCGCATGCGGGGCGCACGTGTCAAGGTGATGGAAAACGTGTTTACTATATTAACATTTACGGCTTATTTTTGCGCGCACTATTACTTTTGGGTATTACATTACGCTTCGTCGGTAAACCACGCGTACTAAATATTTACCGCAGTTAGATTAAAAAATGAACTTTTTTGAACGGGGATCGATTTTATTGCCCTTTCTTTATGTGCTCCTATAAAAATGGCCCCGTCCGAAAATTATCCCCGTATTTTAAGTGCCTGAAACATACGCATTTCTATTTCTTCTTAAACATGCATGCAAGTTTCCCTCCATTGTTTACCTTCACAGTAAAGCTCTTGTGTGAGTGGTGTGACTTACTCACTGTGCTTAAGTTCAGGAAAACTCATTGGTACAATCGGATTTCGGGAAAGTGCAATCTCTGTATTGTAGGTCGAACCACTCGGCCACCACGGCTCTATACATGTAAATTAACTTAATATTAATTGCCATTGATATTGAAAAAGTTAAACTTCCTGAAACACGATCGCAGCGCCAACTATCGGGTTCGATTTTGATGTAAGCTATCCTATCTTTTAAGTTGGATCAAACTGCACACGGTGTGCAAATTTTATTGAAATCTGTTAAGTAGTTTAGGAGCCCATCGCGGACAAACAACGTGACACGTAATTTATATATATTAAGATAAATATCGTTACATAGAAGAAGAGTACACAGATTACTTAAAAATGTACACAGATGGTTCTAAAGATGAAACGGGAGGTGGGGTATCATTTTATGATTCAGAATCGGACTCTTGCATAAAACTTCAAATTACTTCTGATGTGTCAATAATGCACCTGGAATTGATTGGGAGTGCCGAAGCATTATCATACGCAATCTCCATTAATAGTAGCAGAGTGGTAATATTGACAGACTCCAAAAGTTCAATTCTACACCTGGTTCGGTGCACCTCGGCCGTGCGAGGTGTACCGATTGCCTACGCTATACTGGAATTATTAATGAGAGCTAAAACCAAGGAAAAAATTATCCGGATTCAATGGATACCATCTCATATCAACTTGGAAGGGAATGAAAGAGCTGACATTTTAGCGAAGGAAGCAATTTCAGATGGCATTCCGTTCGTGGTAGATCCACTTCCTAATGACTACTATAGGATACTCAAGATTAATTGCAAAAATAAATGGCAGGAGTACTTCGATGAGAGATCTAAAGAAAGAGGTATTTGGTACCGAACTATCCAGCCTCAATTACCGGCCACTTCATGGATCGATCACAGTCACACAGACCGGAATACTATTGTCACATCACTCCGCCTGCGTTCTGGTCATATTCCATCGAATAAATTCGCTTTTTTGATGAAAAAGGTTCCCTCTCCAAATTGCAATACTTGTAACGTCACAGACGTTACAAGTATTGCACGATGTATATCACATCCTGATGGAATGTGACCAGAACAAAGATGTCAGAAGAACTATGTTTGGATGTACCCAGGATGTGGGTCTATGTAACAGCACTTTGGCGAACCCTAGTACTGACAATATAAAGTGTTTGTTAAAATTGTATATGCGTAGATTTTAAGTGATTTTATTTTATATCCAGGTGTCCTCACGGAGTGACATAGTCGCTATGCGACAAAACTCCTATAATAGAAAAAAAAAAAATCATAAATATATGGCTAACCTACCTGATTCTAAATGTCAAATGTCATCTGAATATGTTTTGAAGTTCACTGGAGCTATCTTCTCACGTTATCAATGTCGCAAATAAACTTTGGAGTCGAGTACTTTTATATATCCAGAGATGCTCGCTTAGGTTTCGAGTACTCTTGACATTCTCACCCTTGATTGTCCGACTGACTGATCTAAATAAGTAGTCGGAATGTGATCTTCTTCTAACTCTTCTTCCACTGACTTTCGCATATATATGTTTCGTCAATCTTTCTTCACACATCCTTTCTATATAGATATGTTTTTTTGTACGTTATGTTAAGTGAAGCTTACCACAATATATTAGTGATAACCACATCTAAATCGGATAAGCCGTTACTGAAATTAGCGTGCACAAACGCACAGACAAACAGATAAACAGCCAAAATTCTAAAAATCATTGTTTTGGGTACTATTTGCGTTGATAAAGGTCCCAATAATATTTTTTCTTAAATATCTTCCATGTACAGACAGCGATCCATAACATTTTTATTATTTGTATTGATGATTGATATATTTATGCCTGGATATTGAACATAGCCTGCTCGTTTCCGCCCAGCCGGCCACCTAGGACGTCCTAGTGACCTAATTCATGGAGCAGTACTCACGACCCTGGCATTTTACCGAGCCAAGGATGTTTTGCATGTTTAATTAGGTCAAAAAGTTAAAGTCATGGGTGTGTGGGTATTACCAATACACATCTGCCTACCTCTTTGGGGACCCTTGTGGGAAGGCGTGAGGATATAATAATAAAAATAAAGTTAAAAATCGTAAATGAATCCTTAATGACATATCTGCCATGCCTCCATGTAAAGATTACAAATATTGAGCAGGTATTTGACGTGTTAAGGGGCATTCACATTGTTTTGATAGTATGGCAGCATACAAGGAAACAGAAGTTTTAAATGCCATGTAAAAAAAAGTCATATTACAAAATTTACAAGGTATTCTATACAGAATGTATTGAAAAGCTTACTTAGGTCAGTTTCGACATTTCTAATAAAGTATTCAAACGTGAACCTCTCAGTATCTTTGGTAAAAAGAACGACATATATACATAAGTTTTTATTGATGCCAGTCGGGTGGTAAATAAGCATGCGGTCCGCCTGACGGTAAGCGGTTACCGCCGCCTATGGACGCTTGCAACAGCAGGGGTATCGCTCGCGCGTTGCCGACCCTGCAGGAATCTTTTCATACCCATCTTGAACAACTCAATATACTCTCCAGGAAAAACCTCAACGGGGAGCTTATTTCACAGCCTGAGCGTTCACGGAAGGAAACTCCTTAGAAACTGTGCATTACGAGACCTTTGTGGTTCCAAGGTATGGGGATGAGTTCCCCGTCGATGGCGAGTGGTGCGGTGGCAGAAGGTAGAAGTAGGCATCATGTCAAACAATATATGAGAGAATGTGAAGATTCATTAGTATATATCCCGAAGTGCGTTAACTCTGTTAATGAAGCCCATCCGTATGACGTTGTCCTTTGCCAGATGTATTTTTGCAACACAATAGTACTGCCTGAGATTTGCCCATTCATACAAACAAATTTCCGCCATTTCCCTCACCATTGACAAGGCAATCTTTGTCAAACCTCCTAACAGGAGCCATACTATGACATTTTATAGCCATCATTATTCCACCATTGACAAGGCAATCATTGTCAAACCTCCTAACAGGAGCCATACTATGACATTCTATAGCCATCATTATTCCACCATTGACAAGGCAATCATTGTCAAACCTCCTAACAGAAGCCATACTATGACATTCTATAGCCATCATTATTCCACCATTGACAAGGCAATCATTGTCAAACCTCCTAACAGGAGCCATACTATGACATTCTATTGCCATCATTATTCCACCATTGACAAGGCAATCATTGTCAAACCTCCTAACAGGAGCCATACTATGACATTCTATAGCCATCATTATTCCACCATTGACAAACCTCCTAACAGGAGCCATACTATGACATTCTATAGCCATCATTATTCTAGAGCTAAAGGGGCATATTTATTGACATATACATACATACTAGGTACATATAAAGCTGAAAATTTGTTCGGATAAAATAACTGGCAGAACTCTAATAGTTAGCGGAAAGTGGGTGTGTGGGTACTACTTATATTTTTCTGTCAACCCTTCAGGGACCTTTGTGGGGACATGTGAGAATATATTATATAAAATAACTTCAATAACACAACTCAATCAAATATCAAATACCTATCACTTGCCAACTTAATTTGTTTATTGTGTGGTATTATGTGCGTCTTGGGTAGTTTGGGAGGAGGGAGAATCTTTGACAAAAATCTAAGCTATTCATCGAATACTGACACTTGCTGTGTGTCAGGAAATATTGTTACTTAAACAAAAATTGGTAAGTCCAAACACCAGCAACCAGGCACTTTATAGGTCAAATGTAATTTTTTGTTATGATTTCATTAACATGTCATAATGTGGCATCCAGGCTCCACAAGGTTTCATCGCCAAAAACTTGCTGCAGAAATAGTTCCTTGTTGAGGGGTTCATAGGGGAGCAAAGCATGGGGTTTTCTAGAATAGTGTGTAGAAAATTCTTCAGTTGCCTACTGCTTCATCAGACTTGCCTCATTTTTTGTATGAAAAATATGTAACTTTACTACTTTAGACAGAAAAAAGGGTTAATAGGGAAATAAGGGTTAAGTTCTGGTGGAAATATGTAATTAAAAAAGTATTATTTGGGTTTTTGTCATATAAAAATCCAAAGGCCAATTTGAATTGAAATATTTCCTACTCTTAGTGTTTTTAATGTTGGATGAAAGTATTTTAAATGTAGCGTTCTTAACATTATATTTAAATAAACCCACTAGTAAAGACGAGATAAGGAGAAGATGGAGACAACGTTTTACATTTTTCATTTAATACATTATTGATTATTTGTAAGTAGCTGAGAAAAATAAGGCGTATTGGCTGTCTCGAGACTGACGCAGAGCAAGGCCCACGCTCGACGAACCTATATGAAAGATTATTAATAAATACCTACCTTCGGTTGTCTTAAGTTCAACTCGAGCGAACAGCGAGTACACCGTTGAGAAGCAATTCACCACACCGCTCTTCCAAAACATACTCTTCTTATCTTCGACTGCTGTTGTAGTAAATCCGCGAAAACAATCTCTGGGTCGAATATCGACATCTGTGTCATCTTTTGATCTGATATTCAAAGCCATATCGTTGCAAAACACGGCCTCAAAGGTAAGGGTCCAATAAATTCGCCTCGAAGAATAATTAATACATAACTTTCCCGAAACCGAACGCTCTCAACTCAACGCACCGTCGCGAGCAAATGTACCAAAGAGTATAGAAATGAGTCAAGAAAAGAATCCTTACTCGAATCAGTCACTGACATTTAGTTTGTTTTTTCCTTCTCTTCTCATTCAATCTAATTCTTGTTTTACATTTTATCCTCAATTTTCAGCACACGAGACTCATTGGAAAAATGAGAATTCTTGTGAGTCTTAGGCCAGAAATGCCGCCAGGCATTTGGCTGCCAGTCCAAGCATGGAAGAATCAAGAAAGCTCTTTGTCCACTTTTGCCCGCGACTCGAATGATGTATTATATACCTCATTGCGCGACTCTGCAAGCGTAGAAATCGAAAATGGTTATATAATTTTAATTGCTTCTCTACGTTATTAATTTTGTTTTAAGTAATATTTAAATTATTAAGTTAAAATGTTAGAATACTTATAAAATACAATTTATAAATGTAAGAAAATTGCGAACAACAATACACTTATAAAAATAAACTTCTAAGACAAACTACTACCTACTTAGATATCTATTTTGAAACAAAAAGACAACTATATTATTGTACACTAACAAATCAAATTAAAAGATTTTTTTTATTATATAAGTGATAAATAAATTTAATTTTATATTATGCAAATTTGAAGTGGATTGGACCAAGGAATCACGGTGTCCCATACAAACTTTGCCCCTGTTTTTTACCCCCTTAAGGGTAGAGTTTCGGAAAATACTTTCTTATCGGATGCCCATGACATACAAATAACACAACAACGAAGGTTCAGGTCTCTACGATCAGTGGTTTAGGCTGTGTGTTGATCCGTATGTTGGTCATTCAGGACAAAGCATTTAATGTGTATAGATTACTTTTATCTTAATAAGAGCCGGGGTTAAAGATTGGTTCCAACGTAAGTACAGTGATTAGTCACACCACAAGCTTTACGGTGAAGGAAAATATCGAGAGGAAACCTTTATACGTCTGAGAAGCAATTCAAAGGCGTGTGTGTAGTCGTGCTTGAGTAAAGGCGATGGACTCGCCATCTGTCACGTTTCACAGCTGTCACGACGAACACAGCAGAAACGGATCTCATAATTATATGTCCTCTATTTCTGTTGTACCATTTAAATTACAGGCCGATCGCCATCACCTCCCTCCTCTCCAAGTTTAGAGAACGATTTTCTTACCGCGAACAATCAGGTTGTGGAATGACCCTGGTATTGTAAAGGTCCATATGCGGCGGTAACCGCTTCCCATCGGGTGGGCCATATGCTTGTTTGCCTCCCTAGTGATATAAAAAAAAACATAATATAAATCTGGCCCATCGTTCTAATTCTGGGTCTCTCCACCAGCGGACCCAGCTGGTGATCCTATGTTTTACTTCGATCGTCAGTAGGAAAGCATGAAAGGAACAATATTAATAATTTTAGAAAATAAAAAGACTTATAACGATGTCAGATATATGCTACCAAAAAGGAATTCGTTCTTGCCAGTTGCCATTGGTAAAAATAGTTAAATCCAAAAGAAACAGCTCATTATTTTCTCCGTGAATTTCGGCGTTTTTTCAGACCGTGAGTTTGTTTACCTGGCTCATCTGCCACACTATTTTATATTGAATAAGAATCACTACGGTTGGTTATTACACCGGCCTGTGGTAATGACAAATCTTTGGAGGCGAAGACAATCTGTCGGTAATCAATGTGTGTGACAGACCTTTGATCGGATGATCGGTGCGGCCCTTAGACAGACTAAGCCTAAATTTGAACAATATTGTAAGAAATTATATATACTCCTTAGGAACAGTTGCTTGTTCATCAACCCAGAAATGCCTAATGTTCATTGTAATACACCATTATCATTATTACAGGTGCCGCCTTGATATGAAGGGAAGTTTGTTTTTAAGTAAATAGTGAGTACTTCGCGAATTACGAAAATGGACAAGAACTTGCAAACAGTGTATGATGCATACAAGAAGTGGGTAATCACTAATCCGAATATTGTGACGGAAGTGGAAACGTTAGCAACGTGGTCGTCATATTTCATCGCCGGTAAGATCAACAAGTCGCCTATTGTTTCTGAACTAGTGTATTCATTATCCAAGCTCTTGTCATTCTTCAATGACCGGCTCATTCGGGAGGCTCATGGTGCCGAAGGGCAGTACTACGGGCTACGATACCAGCTTAAACTGTGGTTGACAATCATCCACTATTGTGAGGTGTTTGCTGAGCTAGCTGTGAAGCATAAGTGGGGTTCTCGGGGAAAGTGGACAATAGCTGTAGTGCTCCAGCTATTCAAGTGCTCTTCGGCTCTTATACTACTCTATAGGTTCAAGGAGCTACCAATTGCACACCCACCCATCTCAGCTCTGCAAAGGAGGAAACTCATGGAAAAAATTGAGGCAAGCAACAGTTCTGTGTCATATTTCACACTTCAGAGATCAGGCCGAGTAGTCAGGTGTGTCGATGGCTCACCCCCTGTTGCATTCAGAGACTGGCAGCCATTAAGAATGCAAGATGAGGCTCACAGCTTAAATGTAAAGGAACAAGACTTATACTCTGCTGAATTGTTGCATATTTTTAAGCCCATTATTCACCTTGCTGCAATGAAATACTTTGGTACAAAGTCCTGGAAACAGTGGCTCATTGCTCTTAGCCTAGACTTGACAAGTATGAACTTGTACCACAAGTACTTGCATAAACTATCATCTGATCAAAAATTGGAGGTCAATCGCAGGAATTTAAGCCTTGTGTTGTACTTATTGAGGAGTCCAATGTACAATGGTTGCCCCAAAACTGTCATTGAAAATGTTTTGATGTCAATCTCAAAGAATGTACCAATGACATCATTTCTCTGTACACCAATCATGCAATACTTGAGCCACTGGCAGGACATATACTTCTATATGTGGGCTTCATAGATAATTATTAAAACAAAGTCTGGTTATTTACACCATTTATAACTCGAGAATGGGTGGACGATTAATATGATCTTTCATTTTTGTATTCGTCTTATCCGAAAATAGCAGAATTACTATTAAAAATATAGGAATTATTAATGCAAAAACTCTACATCCATTGGCTTTGCAGTAAGTAAGTATATAAATGCAGGTCAGCTAGTTATAATATGTATTACATATTGATAATTTCATTATTGTTACATTCCAATGTTTATATTTGGGATGATTATAGTGTTTAAGTCTTAAAATATATCTTAAATCAGTTGAGCCTCCACACATCAAATTTTCAACTGCAGCATGAGTTTAAACTTAATATAATGGTATTTTTTTTTACTTTTTATTGGTGATAGTTAAATATAAGTGTTAAATATTATTAATAAAATTGACAACAATATTGAAATAATAGCACCTGAAAACAGGCCTTGACAAAAAGTATTAGTAAAGGTTGTTTACTGGCACTATAAGTCAGATATTGCAATACAAAAATAAAGCTTATTATTATATTTAAATGAATATTGTATTCTATAGTTTTGCAGGTTTTTCTTAGCAATATTTTACTGTACAGATTAATCATATTATTGTATGTAATAAGTGATTTTTGAAGTAATTCGTTTGAGATGCAGGAGAAATAAAACATGGATCATAATCATATTTTATTTATTACCTACCCAACAATAGTGAGAATGGCGCGCTCAAA
Organism: Drepana arcuata; assembly: GCA_016069955.1. Classification (NCBI taxonomy): domain Eukaryota; kingdom Metazoa; phylum Arthropoda; class Insecta; order Lepidoptera; family Drepanidae; genus Drepana; species Drepana arcuata. The sequence goes on along the minus strand of JACCPG010006362.1, from coordinate 37,561 downwards.
ATATTATATCTAATTATGAATTGTATTCAGCAACAGTTTTAATTAATATTTGTATTAACAAATTTGTGATATACTAAGTGTTGTACATGAAAATATAAACCTATATTTTGATCTTAAAATTGCTAAAAATATGTTTGATTATACAATTACAATGCATATAAATTTGTCACACTATATATACACATATATATATATATATTGAAATAATAGGTTGGAATGAGACATGTAGAAACAAGCCAGCCCTGATTGATGCTGACCATGACAATAAAATTAATATGAAATATATATAATAAGTAAATAAAATACAAATTATGAAGTAGGTATACACAGTATGTAATTCAAATACAACAAGTCAATAATTTTGCATGCATGTTATTTATAACATTATATATAGTTATTAATCCAGTATAAGTGAATAAAAAGAAATATTGCGGCATAAATGTACATAAAAATGTGTATATATACTTCTTATAAACATTAAACAATATAAATGTTTTCACTTTTAGCTCGCATAGCATGGCAATTATGTGTGCAGCGAATACATTCTTATGTGTGCGCTGAATAAACAGACACAGATGGCAAACAAGTCTTAAATCTGCATTGTCACAATGCGGACATCCCTTAAATATTTACTTACATCTCAATATCAAAGAGTATCCAACGGTCACTGCTCTTTTACTCAGCTTTATTAAACAAGTAAGCTGGTAGCAGGTCAAGGTTCTTTCCATTCTCGTGTTCTTACAGTGATGGTGTCCCAAAAAATCGTTACGAGCTAGACACTCTTGATAAATTCATCCTGATATATACATTATCTATATAACCTAAGCCTTATTATCAGTACACTAAACTTTACATTACTTCGATAACCATCCAAAGTGGTGACGTACCAAGTAGGTTACATTTCTCACATTGCACTCGCTCAAGCAATGATTTCCAAAGTAATTTTAATTACATATATTAATTTCCTCTTGACGGATAATGTGTGCATAGATAATCATGCAAGACTGATGATTTATTAATTACGTTAATAAATAACATACATTTTGTAATATATTAACGTAATTAATAAATCTTAAGGAGTAAGATGGTTAAACAATATTTAACGCAGATACTTCACAAAGTGGATATACATATTTCAAATGCTTATCATCTAATGAACTCTGAAATGCAATTGCAGATCGGTTCGAACCATCATGTCGAATAGGTGCCAACATTTAAAAGTAAGTTCCCCATCGATATACTGCGCCCGCGGTAATACGATACAAGTCAACCGCGGTTTATACATATGCGCAAAAATACCTAACAATAACACGATAATCTTACGAAACACTGCCTTTACTTAACAAAAAGCGGACTGGATATAATTATATGCTTTAAAGCTTGAAAGTTCCTGGGTGACGGGTGTGAGAAGCTCTAAACTTCGCATGGTAAAGTACACGATGAGGAATCGACTGTCAATAGCTTATGTCACATTGACACGAGTCGTAGATCACTGTTGAATCAAATATCAGGGAACAAATTTGAAGTATTTTCCGTCGCTTACAAAGGATATGCGTACTCTATGGTTAGCATATGCATAAATATAGCAATAATGGATACCCATTCATCAGTGTTTCATAACTAAGGGTGTATTAGTAAAACACTATTATGAGGAAGTACACTTTCGTCCAAGGTGTAGTGATGTGATATTGTCTGCTAGTTGCCATAGACATTATACCGGTTGAGGTCGAACATTGCAGCGATAAAGCTCAGTACCAGTTCCTGTGGAAGAAAATATCTACATTTATAAAGGTTCTATAATCACTAAAAGCTCAATATGTCTGTTCGTTCTTCATTTGTTTACACTATTGATCAAGTTAGTAAGAACTTCTTCAGCCTTTTAATGTAGGCTTTCATCAGTTAAGTTGTTTTTCACTCATCCTGGATATAAAGAAAGCAATCTCACCAAAAGCTTAGTTGTTGAGCCAATCCCAGGAGTCCTCCTCGCCAGTTTTCTTGATGGTGATATCTTTAACGTCCGGAGGAGGGCTGGACACTCCAACCTGGGAGAGGTCGCGCGAGTCCAGGTTGTTGCGAGTGGCTATTGACTCCTTCCAGGGTTGGGTCTGTTCGTTCCTGATTTAAGGAAGACCAATAATTCAGTGGACATTTTTAGTAGAGAAACAGGTTTCGGCCCTTGGTTTTGCGAACGTCCATTGGCGGCGGTAACCATTTATCATCTGACCGCATGATTGTTTGCCAAAGTAGTAGTATAAAACAGGTGTGATATAAACTTGAACCTTATCTGAACAAAAAGTGGTTGGGGCTTCAAACAATCCTTACTCACTCAATGGAACCTAAGCATATGCTATTGCATTCGCTATTCAAGGGTGAATAAGAGACTAATTTATAGACATTATAAAATCTTAAATATCGATTTAAGATCTCTGTAATTAATGAGGGCGAAAACGACAGTTTAAAAACATACATCTTGTTCTTAATCATTCTTGAATTAAAGTTGCAACAGCGCGTTCATTCTTCAAAAGTGGGAAAGGGACAGTATTATACATGTTTGTAGCTTAAACATATTTTTTATACTACTAGAGTGGCACAAGCATACGGCCCACCCGATGGAAAACGGTTACCGCAGCCGATTTACGCTTACAATACCGAAGTATCACGCGCGCGTCGCTACTCTACGTTCGGAGAGTATACTGTTGGCAGCATAATGGGAATTATCCCTCTGCTGCCAACACAATATAACAATCCTCCCCCTCCCCAAGGAGCTCATTACTGGAAACCTTATTCACCGCGTAGGAAGACAACACAAAAAAAATGTTATTTGGCTACGGACTTCTATAAGGTGGAGGTCCTGCCCCAGTCGGGCAACTCCAAATTCGAACGGGTAGCCCGTTATGGCCTACCTCTCTTATTATCTTACATTTCTTGAATTAAGACCTCAATAGCACGCAGTGATAAGATGTGCCTACGTCAGATCGATGGGATAGATGTAAATTTCCAGCGAGTTGTAAGCGTGAGCATACCATTGAGAATATGGCTCTGAAGAGGAGCTCTTCATGGCTCCATAACCCTGGGACTGGTACTGAGAGCTGGAGTTGCTCGAGCGGCGAAGTTCGCTGGTGCCGCCTAAGGAGCTCCAGCCACCACGGCTGTTCACCTAGAAATGACAAATCGCAATGCCCACTTAACAGAGTACACTGAGTATAGTTAGTCAGTTTCAGATTTTATGATCCTCACGCCTTCCCACAAGGGTCCCCGAAGGGGTAGGCAGAGGTGTATAGGTATTACCAACACACCCACTTTCCGCCAGATATATTTTAGGTGCTAACGTGACAGATGGCGAGTCCATCGCCGTTACTCAAGCATGACTATACGCCTTTATTATTTTTAAATTTCATTAAAATCGGCGCAGCCGTTTAGGAGTTCAACAACATACAAAAGCACAGAAGATTTTTTTAATCTTTTTTTTCATACAAACCTTTTACCTGACATTAAAGAATACATATAAGAAAGATTTATCCAATTTAGGGCAGTCGTTTGGAAGTAATGCGCGTACAAACATTTTGGTGATTCATTTTTATATATGTATATAGATAGATTAAGATTCTGCAATATGACATATATTGTTGAAACATCCGCTAGTTTTCTGGACTCATAGCATCGATTTGAACGACACGAGTTGATGAAACAATGTCTTGCCTAATTTAATTTGTTTTATATAGATACCTTCTCAGTAACGGTGGTAGCCATTTCGGACACCTTTTGAGTAGCGATGCCCCCGTAGCGTACCGCGCTTTCAGTGGCAGTCTTGGCTGCTTTGCTCACAGACGTTGCAAAAAGGGACCACCCCTAAAGATGAAAGAAAAGGTAAATATTCCGCGGAATTCAATCATCATAATAACCAACAGTACCATGAATTAAGACCTAACAAAGCAATTGCTTTAAGCCTCTATAAACAGCAATCGGGTTCACATTTTGCGCTTTTAGATGTTGTTTGTTTTTTTAAACCTCATTTTCTAATTTACGGGACTTTGTTGTGATAACCGATATGAACGCCAGCGTGACAGATGGCGAGTCCATCGCCGTTACTCAAGCACGACTATACATAGGCCTTTGAATTGAATACGGCTTCTCAGACGTATGCAGGTTTCCTCACGATGTTTTCCTCACCGTAAAGCTCGTCGTGTGACTAATCACTGTACTAGGATTCATACAGATATATTTTGAGGCAGTTTTTTATCGCGTTATTTAAGATGCAATCGTCAAGCATAGTTACAAGCATGCAAGCCGCGCCGCATCAGGACAACATTGTTGATCTTGTCTGTGGCAGAAGTGTGAGCAAATACATACCGAAGCAAGGGAAGTTAGAGTGTTATCGACCATTTCATTGCCGCTGTGAATAGGCGACATGGGGGTCGACTGTGATTGCTTCAGGGTGTTTCCAAAACCCGTGTATCGTCCACCGGTGTTCTCGCTACTGCTTGGACGAATAGTTACTTCATTTATCACCTGTTAGAGCCTAAACACATTTGTCAGCTTAAACCTGGGTTCTTTTAAGGATTGCTGAAGGGTTTATAATCAAATCATAATAACATGTTGAAGCCAAACATTTTAAATCATTGGGAATAAGATATATAAATGAGTCCTTTACCGACGAACTGCTAGGTATAAGACAATTGTAAAATCGGATTGAGAAGGCGCGGTTTGAAAGTTATGGGGCGCAATAAAGTTAAGTGACGATTTATAAGTCGGCACATAAGCCGTGCAGCAGTTAGTAGCTGGTTTGTGCACAGCGAGATAATTTTAAAAACAAATTTATCACTTTTTAAATCGAGCAAACGAGTCGGTAAAATTATTTCGTATAGCATTGTATTAGCGCAACAGCCCGTTAGACATAATCCACACGCAATTATTTTATTGGCATATAGTTTATAGCGTGAGCGTGAACGGAAAGTGATTTTGTCTACAGGTCTGCTGCATTTCAGTAGTTAAAGAACAGGATTAGGCAGCAGTTTGTCTGTTCAGGACTAGCGCTTACGTTCAGTCAGTCAGTTGGTCAAGCTACAATAATAATGACATTTTCGGCTGACAAATGTAATTGTGCTCATATTTTCGACTTTATACTATGTGTATCAGAGAAATTGTATTTACTTACTTTGTGGGGCTGTCTAGAATTGCATTACGAGCATGTACATATAGTCCACATCAACCATCCACAAAGACGCGCCCCACCAATTTCTAGTCGAGGGAGTCGCGGGATGCGTGGAGTTAGACCCGAGTCTATTAAATGTAGTGTGCGTATGCACTCATAGGTAATCAGTGTGTACCAATAATACTAAAACATTAGTGGAAGGTTGCACACTATAAACTATAGGGAAGAATAGTGGGGCGCGTCTTCGTGGAAGGTACTGTCTATGAGTATAATTAACTATCGTTTTTTTTTTATAAATGAATAAAATGCTTATATTTTCCCATGTTCTTAAGTATACATTATCCTAATGCGATTCTATACACGCCCGTTGTGAGAGTATGAGAGAGAAATGGTCGGTAACATGCATATAATATGCTACTTCTGAACATAAAGGAAATATATTTAAATTATTTATCGTAACTTTGTCATTACACTGGAAGTTTATACACGACACAAGAAACACATATAGCATCGCTTGCCATCTGAATGTCGAATCTTTAGTTATATACTATGTGGGTATTACCTATACACCTCTGCCTACCTCTTCGGGGACCCTTGTGGGAATCACGTTTTTGACAGTTTCTCAAGTGACTACTTATAGCGAATCTGTGGCATAACTTGCATAAAAAATCTAGTCTTGCTCACCCGTGCTGTGACCATTAAACCAGAAGATAGTGCCGTTTATGACTCTTGCTTTCTCTCTCACACACTTTCAACACTTATAAATACGTTAGAAAGAAATAGTGAAAGATAAGTTGAGCCCATGTTCATCGTTCTTCTACAATAAAACTTGTCTTGGAAGTGTCAAAACTAATTACTTCCCGTATAGATTTATGTATGTAATGCAGACATTTCATCAGTGCCAAACTAAATAACTATCTCTCGAAATCAAATGTGCAGTCAAAACCATCTATATTTATTTCAGAATGATTTTCAGTCAAAAGCCAACGGTCTGGCAGATTTTACTACTAAAGTACTTTTGGCTGGCAAGAGGTTAATCTCCAACTTACACTTATGTACATATAATAATATAAAAGGTATATCAGGTGCCAACGTGACAGATGGCGAGTCCATCGCCGTTACTCAAGCACGACTATACATACATACGCCTTTGAATTTCTTCTCAGACGTATGCAGGTTTCTTCTCGATGTTTTCCTTCACCGTAAAGCTCGTGGTGTGACTAATCACTGTACTTATGTACATACAATTGTAATTTTCTATACCAGGCAGTGATACCTGCACAAACTCTGTTATATTAGTGCGTTCATAATATTATTATAAGCACAAATGAAAGGCACACTGAAATTTTGAGGTGGAGTAAAAGAGAAGCAACGTTACTTTCGCCGGCACTCGGAGAAAATACCTCTCCTCACGATTTAATGGTATCTAATACTTACTGATAACTGAAGCCGCTGTCAGAACCAGCGGAGCGAACACTGGCACTGGCGAAATGATTCCTCGGTGGGGTCCAGTCATCATCCCTGTCGAGGTCAACACCGTGGGGACGGAAGTCCGAAGGCGACCAGGCCCTACCTTCAGCGAGGGTACTGATCTGAGGATGAAGCATTCAACTATCTCTCAAAAGGAATACATTTTCCCCGTCTTTGCTTTATTTTTCATTGATGCATGGCTTCTATTGCTTGTAGCGTAGTGTTGCATAGCCTTCCTAGATAAATGGGCTACATAACTCAAATATTCTATCAATTCCAAGTTCCTGAGATGAAAGTTTTCTAATAAATCAGATAAACGAATACTTCTGCTTGATAACATAGGTAATGAATTAATATATCCTCACGCTTTCCCTCAGGAGTAGGCAGAGTTGTTAGGTAGTTCCAACCCACTGACTTTTCGCCAGAGATATATTTTAGGTGCTAACGTGACAGATGGCGAGTGTGTAGTCGCTACTCAAACACGATTAAATGTAGAGACGCCACTGAATGTCTTCTCAAACGTATGCAAGTTTCATCTCGATGTTTTCCTTCACCGTACAGCTCGTGATGTGACTGCTGTACTTAGTTTTATAAAAAACTGCATACATTTGAGAAGACATTCGAAGGCGTAAGTATATATAGTCGTGCTTGAGTAACGGCGATGAACGCTAACGTGACAGATGGTGAATCCGTCGCCGTTACTGAAGCAGTAACTACTAAGCTGCATACAGGTGTCCTCTTTATATTTTCCTGCACCGTAAAGCTCATGGTGTGAATCAATCAAATCACTGTACTTAAGTTCAGAAAAACTAATTGGTACAGTCGGGATTATAACTTGCAATCTTCGTGTTGCAGGCAACTACTAAAACCACTCGGCCACCACGGTCTTATACATAATGATACTATTATATATATTACAGTAGTAGTATATAAACTCAAGTATTTAATACTATCTATTGCATACTCAAACGTTTCAGAAAAATGACGAATCAACCTCAGACAATTCGGATTTGAAGAGACACTACGAGTGACGTGTATCGATCGACAGCCATAGCTGTAGCTAGCTATCTCTATTTGTAGAATTTGCATTATTTAATGTGCAGTCTGAACGACGATTGCCATACAACCGATATATTTAATATCGACCCATGATTGGTAAATGGGCGGCCGCATGGTACTAAACCTTCATATTAGTGTCGAGCGAACGAACTGATTCGAACAATAATCAACATTGGGCCCAAATAACTAGCATAAGAGGCGGACATACTGCCACTTCACTTATTCACACCTTACCAGAAGAGAGTAGGCCGCGTGTGGCACCCACACACGCACTTTTATCTTTCTCTCGCCGGAGACATAATTAAATGCCAACGTGACAGATGGCGATTCCATCAGCGTTCTCAAACACAACTATACAGTCATTGAATGTCTTCTCAGACGTATGTTGGTTTCCTCTCGATGTTTTCCTTCGCCGCAAAGCTCGTGGTGTGACTGATCACTGTAACTGCTTAGAAAAACCCACTGGTACAGTCAGTAATGCAAATATCGTTAGGAAACCTGCATACGTTTGCGAAGAAGTTCAGAGACGGATGTATAGTCAGGTTCGAGAACTAGTGACGAACTGGCACCAAAATATAACTCCCGCGAAAAGAGGGTGTTAATACGGGTTAATCTCTTTATATATATATATATATATATATCATAGTAGTGCTTGATCTGCGATAAGATATTCTGACCCTTAATCACCGTATGTACCGTATAATACCGTATATAATGTACCGTAAATAATTTAATGATATTAACTTCCACATAAGAAGGTTTACAATTTAATGGAAATTAGGATATTTACAGACGACGGCTATAACAAGCCCTAGTGAAGTAGGTAGTTCGTTTACAAAAACACTTTGCTAACTGCCATTAAACTTAAAATGCTAGAAAAGCTACATTCAATGTTATATAATAATACTAGCAGCGCCCGCGACTTAGTCCGCGTGGAATAGTGACATTGGGCAGTATTTTTTGGATATACATTTTGATTTATATTGGATATGTTACGAAGAGCTTACCACATAATTTTATTGAACACCACAACTAAATCGGATAAGCCGTTTCTGAGATTAGCGTGCACAGACAAACAGACACAAAAATTCTAACAATCAGTGTTTTGGGTGCTATTTGGGTTGTTGATAAAGGTCCCAATCATATTTATAATCTTTAAAAAAAAATCTACAAATACATCTGCTCTGTACAGACAGTGATCCGTAACATTTTTATTGTATATAAAGACGAGGTAAGTGCGTAGGTAATATCCTTTCAGGATATTTTCTCGTGTAAAATATTATTTATTAGGTGTTCACTTGAAGTTTATATAAGTAGGCTATTTGAAATGTGCGCCCACATCGTTAGTGAAGTGGCCAATTAGGAGGAATTATTGAAAAATGTTATGACTTAAACCCCACCCACGGCAGAGAAATCATTGCAAAAGAGAGAAAATGTGAGTCGTTTGAAGAGCGCTTAAGCTTTTTCACGGGAATATTTTATATGAACACATTTTTGTCTAATACTATATTAGAAATATAATCTATACTAATATTATAAAGCTGAAGAGTTTGTTTGTTTGTTTGTTTGAACAGATCTTCTGGTTGGAATTGAAAAATATTTTTGTGTTGGATAGTCCATTTCTCTAGGAAGGCTTTAGGCTATATAACATCGCGCTACGACCAATAGGAGCGAAGCATAAATGAATAATGTTGCCAGAACGGGAAAAAATATTCCTTTTTGAGAGCTTCCGTTGCGTGCGCTGCGTAAACGGTTTAAGTTACGAAAATATCTTGTTTGTTTGTTTGAACGCGCTAATCTCAGAAACTACTGGTTGGAATTGAAAAAATATTTTTGTGTTGGATAGTCCATTTCTCTAGGAAGGCTTTAGGCTATATAACATCGCGCTACGACCAATAGGAGCGAAGCATAAATGAATAATGTTGCCAGAACGGGAAAAAATATTCGTTTTTGAGAGCTTCCGTTGCGTGCGCTGCGTAAACGGTTTAAGTTACGAAAATATCATGTACGAGGGAATTGTTCCTCTTTAAAAGTTCTAAAAACAAGTCCGCGACGGCATATGCCTATCTTTTAAGATTGACTCACTATAACCTTTTTTATCTATGCTAATATTATAAAGCTGAAGAGTTTGTTTGTTTGAACGCGCTAACCTCAGGAACTACTGGTTGGAATTTTTAAATTATTTTTGTGTTGGATGGTCCATTTCTCTAGAAAGGCTTTAGGCTATATAACATCACGCTACGACAAATAGGAGCGAAGCATAAATGAAAAATGTTGCAAGAACGGGAAAAATATTCCTTTTCGAGAGCTTCCGTTGCATACGCTACGTAAACGGTTTAAGTTACAAAAATATCATGTATGAGGGAATTGTTCCTCTTTAAAAGTTCTAAAAATAGTCCGCGCCGGCATATGTCTATCTTTTAAGATTGACTCACTATAACCTTTTTAATGGCAATCAAGTCCACGATGGGCTCCTGAATTACTTAACCGATTTCAATCAAATTTGCACACCGTATGCAGTTTGATCCAACTTAAAAGAAAGGATAGCTTACATCACAATTGGACCCGATAGGTGGCGCTGCGATCGTGTTTCAGGAAATTTTACTTTTTCACCCGGGCGAAGCTGGGCGGGACAGCTATTTATAAATAATGGAGTAAGTACAATGGTGGCTATTTGCAAATGGCGCCATCTGTCGGCTCTCACGGGCATTGTGTCCAAGAATATGTGAACTGACAAAGGGTAAGCGGATATTAAAGGTGTCTCACACGAATATATCTTGAAGTATTGTGAAATATGTCCACTGATGCCTATTGTAACCATTCATAATACCTATCAATCCGTTTTCTTTGAAATACAAAGCGGGTTACCGCTTTGTATTTCAAAGAAGATTTCTGAGAAGATTTTCAAAGAAGATTTCTGAGAAGATTTTCAAAGAAGATTTCTGAGATATATCTCTATATCTCAGAAAAATATTTACTAATACTATCGCATTCAGCGGGTGTGTCCCTAGAATTGCCCATAAAGATAGGCCGGGGTGAAATTACACCCTCATTTCGATGGAGATACTTTTAGGAGTAAATATGAAAGTTTTATCTTCATGTCTTCCCACAAGGGTCCCCGATGGTGTGTTTATATATGTTGTTAGTATTATACATAGGCACTTTACACTCCACTGATGAATTTGGATGAAGCGAAAGAGTATGGAGAAAACTGGTGCTCTACACTCTCTGCCTACCCCGTTAGGGACCCGGCGTGATGATATGTATGATAATATACTTATGCGCGGGGCCGGTACATTAGCTACTTTGCTACGTGGCTAATCCGTCACTGGTTTAGAGCAGGCAGGTTGGTTTTTAGATTGTTGTAACAAAATTAACACTACTGGTGTAACACTTTTGCTTAAAATTGTTGTAACAAAATTTTTATTTTAAGAAGAATATAATCTATCATGCATGTTAAAATAATTTCTACGTTTCTGTGGATACTGTTTGTCGTTTATTATCTACTAGCTGTGCCCGCGACTTCGTCGGCGTGGCCGGCTTTTTTATCTTTCGAAAAAAATTTAATTCGTTTTTCGTAATAAAAAGTATCCTATGTTACTTCTAATACCTCCAAGAATATGTGTACAAAGTTTTATGATGATCTCTAAAGTAGTTTTTACGTGAAAGCGTAACATACAAACTTACATTCACATTTATAATATTAGTAAGATTTGTTAAGTTTATTGTTTTTTGATGACTGTTTGTGTATCCCGAATAAAATAAAATAAAATAAAATAAAAAAATGGTAGACCAGAGTCCGAACCGGCATTTGTAATTTTGTACATATTAGGATTAGGCCTGTATATTATTATTTTTCTATATATACAAAAATTTATGTTTGTCTGTATGTCATTTATAGAATCGTAAACAGCTGGACCGATTTTAATGAAATTTTCTGCGTATCTATTCACAATTGGACCCGATAGGTGGCGCTGCGATCGTTTTTCAGGTAATTCAAATTTTTCACCCAAACGAAGATGGGCGGGACAGCTAGTAGTAAATATAATATAAAAATCTATAGGTCGAAAAACATACATGTCCAACAAATATAAATAGAGTTATACGCGTAGAGGGCTTAAATACATAATATATTTGTTTACATTAGGATCATCACGTTATATTTTTTTTTTAGTGTTTTCTAATCGTTACTCTGATAAAGCGACGCCTTTAGAACAGCTCGAATGCTTTTAAGAGTATAAAGCTCACGATAAAAGTCGAGTCGACCTGCAAAATTAAGCTGCTTAGGATCATCATCATCATATATATACAGTTAAGACCTGGCCTCAGGCTTTTGTCCATCGCAACCACTCTGTTCTCCCAATTGTTTTTAAGTTTTCCCCTGATGGGAAACGGTTACCGTAGCCTATTTACTGACATCGAAACAAACAAATAATTCTTCTATACATGTGTATGTAATTAAACTCCTCCGAAACAGCTGGACTGATTTTAACGAAATTTATTGTGGCTTCAGGTGGATTCAAGAAAGGGTAACATTCACAATGGCATCGTGGCCTTGCGCTTGTCCGACTTCATACTTTTCACCCAAGCGAAACTTTTTAGCAAACGATTTCATCTTAATGAAGTTGTGTTTGTAATACTCACTCTGTATCAATATTTTAGAAGTGTGAGACGTATAAAATCGCAATCAGAGTACGATTATGGAGTAAATATAGTTTTGTATCGGGAGAGGGTCACCAGGTCGGATGGAAAGTACGAGACGATTGCAGTGATCTTAAACCTTTACTGATACTCACGTATATTAAATGTACCAACGAGATGGGAGACAAAGGTTCAGACAATTAGATAGAGATAGTCAGGCCAACGTCACATATTTATAACTAGCTGTCCCGCCCAGCTTCGCCTGGATGAAAAAGTTTAATTTCCTGAAACACGATCGCAGCGCCACCTATCGGGTCCAATTGTGATGTAAGCTAACCTACCTTTCAAGTTGGATCAAACTGCACACGGTGTGCACATTTGATTGAAATCGTTTAAGTTGTTTAGGAGCCCATCGCGGACTTTATTGCCATAAAAAAGGTTATAGTGAGTCAATCTTAAAAGATAGACATATGCTGCCGCGGACTTTAATTTAGAACTTTTAAAGAGGAACGATTCCCTCATACATGATATTTTCGTAACTTAAACCGTTTACGCAGCGCACGCAACGGAAACTCTCAAAAAGGATATTTTTTTCCGTTCTCGCAACATTTTTCATTTATGCTTCGCTCCTATTAGTCGTAGCGTGATGTTATATAGCCTAAAGCCTTCCTAGAGAAATGGACTATCCAACACAAAAATATTTTTTCTTTTCCAATCAGAAGTTCCTGAGATTAGCGCGTTCAAACAAACAAACTCTTCAGCGTTATAATATTAGTATAGAGGTATAGACTAGATGTCCCGCCCTGCTTCGCCCGGGTGAAAAAGTAAAATTTCCTGAAACACGATGGCAGCGCCACCTATCAGGTCCAATTGTGATGAAAGCTATCCTATCTTTTCAGTTGGATCAAACTGCACACGGTGTGCAAATTAGATTGAAATCGGTTAAGTTGTTTAGGAGCCCATCGCGGACTTAATTGCCATAAAAAGGTAATAGTGAGTCAATCTTACAAGATAGACATATGCTGTCGCAGACTTTTTTTAGAACTTTTAAGGAGGAACCCTGATACATGATATTTTCGTAACTTAAACCATTTACGCAGCGCACGCAACGGAAGCTCTCAAAAAGAAATATATTTTCCCGTTCTTGCAACATTTTTCATTTATGCTTCGCTCCTATTAGTCGTAGCGTGATGTTATATAACCTAAAGCCTTCCCAGAGAAATGGACAATCCAACACAAAAATTATTGTTCAATTCCAACCAGTAGTTCCAGAGATTAGCGCGTTCAAACAAACAAACAAACTCTTCAGCTTTATAATATTAGTATAGAAGTATATATAGTATAGTATATAGTATATATAGTATAGATTAAAGTAAATAACACTACACGTATCAATTTTTATAGAGGCTTGCCGAACAACAGGCTCTGCTAAGTACTTATATTATTGCAGCTGTATGTACAGAAACACTGTTTATTAAATAAAAATAAAAGAAATACGTAAACTATTTGATCACAAACAAAGCGGGTACCTATTGCTTGCCTATGACAGCTGTCAGTGTGGTAGTGCTTGCAGGGGTTTGATCGAAATGGTATCTTTACATAGTATAAAATTAAGTCGCTTCCGCTATCTGTTCGTTTAAACCTTTTAAACTATTCCACGGACTTTAATGCAGTAATAGATAGTGCTTCAAGAGGAAAGTTTATATGTACAACACATGAATATTAGGTATATGACGCTAATTTTAAGATTTGTAATGTGATGTCGTAACACACATATTTTTATGCGCTTAAATCGCAAACGCTGGCTAAATCTTACGTGATACATCAAATTAATGTACTACTGAAATGGATATCTTAAAAAAATCGATAAAGGAAACTCAGTTTTTCAAATCAAGTCACATCTTTCCCGACCTCTTTAGGTACTCGTTTAGCACCAACGATAATTGCGCGTAAATCACCGTAAAACCTGCTGGCATCACTTACCTTATGGCGGTACTTGGCTGCTGTCACAGTGTTATATTTTTGGGGAATAGTCATCCCCAATTTCATATCAGGCTGGTCTTCGAAGAACTCACGTGCATTCGCGTTTCCGCCAACCTGGTAGTAATATAAAAAAAAGTTTGTGGGTATTTTAGGTAAATTATGTTGTGTATATATGAGTCGATGTTTGCTCAGCTCGCTAGACATTGCACAAAGATTCTCGTAATTAAAACACCATCAAAGCGCATCGCCGAACACTCAAATACACCGCCAACCTAAGGCGGCAGCTGAAGCCGACAGGATACAGGCAGTCTAGGCCTACACGAGCAAACATTTGCGGGTACACAATTTAATAACACTAGCTGTCCCGCCCAGCTTCGCCCGGATGAAAAGTAAAATTTCCTGAAACACGATTGCAGCGCCACCTATCGCTTCCAATTGAGATGTAAGCTATCCTACCTTTCAAGTTTGATCAAACTGCACACGGTGTGCAAATTTGATTGAAATCGGTTGTTGTTTAGGAGCCCATCACGGACTTGTGATAAAAATTGCCATAAAAAAGGTTATAGTGAGTCAATCTTAAAAGATATACATATGCTGTCGCGGACTTTTTTTTAGAACCTTTAAAGAGGAACAATTCCCTCATGCATGATATTTTCGTAACTTAAACCGTTTACGCAGCGCACGCAGCGGAAGCTCTCAAAAAGGAATATTTTGTCCCGTTCTTGCAACATTATTCACGTATGCTTCGCTCCTTTTAGTTGTAGCGTGCTGTTATATAGCCTAAAGCCTTCCTAGAGAAATAACCTATCCAACACAAAAATATTTTTTCAACTCCAACCAGTAGTTCCTGAGATTAGCGCGTTCAAACAAACAAACAAACAAACTCTTCAGCTTTATAATATTAGTATAGATTTCAATAGAGCCGACATCGCCCACCCACCCGAACCACTCCACCCACTGCCATCTTGCAGTCATAAGGCTTTGACCAAAATTACACATCCCAATTCGCGCAATCAATTGGACTCTGCAATCACTTAGTACTCATCTGCCTAAGGAGTATGATTTCTCTTATACACACAAATAGTATTATCTACTTGACTTGTGATTCTTCAAGACGTGATATGTAATCTTGCCTTTCCTGGATGATGAAGGAGACGTTTCTGTCTCCTTCATTTCCGATAGAAAATAAAGACTAATCACGGCCTACCCGGAACAGCCAGATAATTAGTACATACTGTTACGATGGAAGGTTCTAGAGGGCTTGCCGTGTGGAAGCCATGCCAATCAACAACATTTAGCCGGAAATATAGACAAAAGGAGGCAATTAAGAAAGGACGTAAACAAGTTGTTTTCGTCGCCCGGCCATTGTTCTCTAAGAATGCATTCACCCGACAATTCTACGAACATCTTAATGGCGGTCTAGAGCCTTCCACCGATATCTAGTATGTCGTGCCGGTGCCATATATAAGGCGGTACCCGATGGGCACGGGCAGTCAGTTCTCTCCGAGTCCAGTTCGAGTTCACTCCGACCTTACTCCGCGAGCGAGTGTGATAGTGACAAGTGATTACAAGTGTTGTATCAGTGTCTTTAGTGAGAGTTACAGTGTTAGTAGAAGTGTTTCAGTGTCTAGTGTTTACTGTGTTTTACTAGTACTGTGTTGTAGTGATCAGTGTTATAGTGAATGGAATTGTAGCGAAGTGTACAGATTTATCGTACAAGTCTCCGGAATTATTCTGTGTATAGAATAAAGTGTCGTTAAAGTGTATCAACCGGCTATCATTAAATTATCCCGAACCCCAGCTCGTAACAATTGGTGTCAGAAGTGAGGGATAATTATGCCGGTTCTACCAAAAGACGACACTCCGGGAACTCGTACCAGGAGTCAAGGGCGCCAGTTGGAAGCTGCTCAAAGGCGCGATGCTCCGGGTCCTTCCCAGGCAGTGCAGCAAGAACAGCAGGCTGTGGAATCGACGGCCACTGGCGATGCTAGGAATGCACCGCCAACGAATCCTCAAGTTCCGACTACCATGGACGTAGCTGCAGTCATGGCGTTGCTGCAGGGGATGGGGCGACGTCAGGAAGAAAGTCAGAAAGAGCAATTGCGACAGCTTCAAGAGAAGCTGACGTGCGATAAAGAAGAGCAAATGCGACGTCAGGAAGAGCGTCAGGAAGAACAAACCCGTCTCCTCAAGGAGCTGAGTGGTAATATTGGAAAAGAACTGACGGCAGTGAAAGAAAAGGTCCAACATCAGGAGGATCGCATCATAGAACTGGAAAACCAGATTGTAAAAATGGAGAATAGATTTGAAAAAATTGAAGCCCAGATAGCTGTAATTAAGAAGACGTTAGGGGACCTGACATCCAGAGAAGGCATTGACGCTCCGGTAACTACATCTTCGATGCGAGGATTTAAAGCGCCGCCATTCGATGGAAAATCTTCATGGTCAGCATACAAAGTCCAGTTCGAAGCTGTTGTTAAGGCCAACGGATGGAATGAAGCACAAGCCCTGACTGCGCTTACGCTGGGACTACGTGATCA
The DNA here is from genome assembly GCA_016069955.1 of Drepana arcuata. Lineage (NCBI taxonomy): Eukaryota > Metazoa > Arthropoda > Insecta > Lepidoptera > Drepanidae > Drepana > Drepana arcuata. The sequence continues at coordinate 20,716 of JACCPG010006362.1, read as the reverse complement.
GGCCTTAACTATATTGGAAGCCATTGGGAAGGATGTGACCTATGAACAACTACTCGAAGCTTTGGAGTCTCGCTACGGTGATGCACATTTGGAGCACGTATTTCGTGCCCAGTTGAAGGACCGAACCCAACGTAGCGGGGAAAACTTGCAACAATGGGCTCTGGAAATCGAGAAGCTTGTACGCAAAGCGTACCAGTCAGCGCCTTCGTTCATAGCAGGATACCTGGTCCAAGCTTTCATTGACGGAATACGTGACCTGGAAATACGAGCTGCTGTCAGACTTGGACATCATGAAAGCCTCAAGGATGCTTTGGCTCATGCCCTGGAAGTTGAGGCAGCACGTCAAGATCATCGGTCCTATCGTATCCGGGAAGTGGTAACACCTAGCTGTGGGAGTCGACCGAAATTTAGTCCTCGGTGTTTTCATTGTGGTGAAAAAGGTCACCTGAAATTTAACTGCCCAGATAGAGTTAGCCGAGACGGGACTAACATAAAAGCCAGGGCCACGTGGCGAGTAGCGGATGATTTTAAAGGAGCCCCAAGACTATTGAACTCTCAAGCCTACGACAGAGGTAAATCTCACGGAAACGCAGACGCATTATCAAGACGATCTTGCTCAGATGACTGCAAACATTGTGCAAGGAAAGAAATGAAAGAGACTGTACCCATTAGAATGCTGCGAACAAATGATTGGAAGGAAGCGTTACGAACAGCGCAACGAAAGGATCTCAATATCAGGCCAATTAAGGAAAAATTGAAGACCCGTTGTAACAAAGATCTTAGCAGTCCTGGATTCAGCGAGGGATCCCTGGTGAAGCTCCACAATCCAGTACGCAAGAAAAGAATATCTCCGAAGCTACAAGCAAGATGGGATGGACCATACCGGGTTGTCACTAGGATCAACGATGTGACATATCGGATACAAAAGGGACCACGAGGAGCTCCGAAGGTCGTCCACGTCGATCGATTGGCGCACTACCATGGGTCTAACGATGCTCGGGACGAGCACGTCTAAGGAGGGGGCAGTGTTACGATGGAAGGTTCTAGAGGGCTTGCCGTGTGGAAGCCATGCCAATCAACAACATTTAGCCGGAAATATAGACAAAAGGAGGCAATTAAGAAAGGACGTAAACAAGTTGTTTTCGTCGCCCGGCCATTGTTCTCTAAGAATGCATTCACCCGACAATTCTACGAACATCTTAATGGCGGTCTAGAGCCTTCCACCGATATCTAGTATGTCGTACCGGTGCCATATATAAGGCGGTACCCGATGGGCACGGGCAGTCAGTTCTCTCCGAGTCCAGTTCGAGTTCACTCCGACCTTACTCCGCGAGCGAGTGTGATAGTGACAAGTGATTACAAGTGTTGTATCAGTGTCTTTAGTGAGAGTTACAGTGTTAGTAGAAGTGTTTCAGTGTCTAGTGTTTACTGTGTTTTACTAGTACTGTGTTGTAGTGATCAGTGTTATAGTGAATGGAATTGTAGCGAAGTGTACAGATTTATCGTACAAGTCTCCGGAATTATTCTGTGTATAGAATAAAGTGTCGTTAAAGTGTATCAACCGGCTATCATTAAATTATCCCGAACCCCAGCTCGTAACAATACATACATACATACATATAATCACGCCTCTTTCCCGTAGGGGTAGGCAGAGACCACTTCTTTCCACTTGCTACGATCCTTACATACTTCTTTCGCTTCGTCCACTTTCATTATTCTCTTCATACATGCTCTTCGGTTTAGGGTACTCTTGACCTGACCTTTTTCAAGACGTCCCTAATTTGGTCTAGAAACGTCCGCCTAGGTCTACCCCTTCCAACACTTTCATTCACACTCGCCTTATACACTTTTTTCGTCAATCGTTCTTCATTCATTCTTTCGACATGGCCAAACCATCTCAGCATACCTTTCTCAATTTTTGTCACTACATCTTCTTTCAGCCCACAACGTTTACTTATCTCACTATTTCTTATCCTGTCAGTCAGTTTAACTCCTATCGTACTCCTATCGGCTTTCATGCTTCTTCTGCCATACCCAACTTTCACTTCCGTATATTAGTGTCGGAACCAACACTCCCCCATGCACTGCCAAACGAGCATTGAAAGACACATTCCGACTGCCCATGAAGGAGTGCAAAGCTTCATTCACCATATTTCCTGCATTCACTCTTCTTTCAATATCACTCTCACACTTTCCATCTCTTGTAAACTTTGAACCCAGATACACAAACTCATTCACCTGTTCAATTTGTTCATCTCCAATCACGGTATTGCACTCTGACACTGCCTCATCTCTTTCAAACACCAATACCTTCGTCTAATTAAGATTATAATAATTAAGATAATTAGCATGTATGTATAAATAAACCATAACACTAAGATATCATGTCTAGTCTAGTCTGTCAATAAGTTTAGCCAAACTTTACGTGAAAATACTTGCAACTGATTTGACCTGAATATAGTTGTAAAATAATTGAGATCGATCAATAGGGCTGGAGCTCTAGGCCGAACCAGAACCTGGGCTACAATTTTAAAGTGAATATCAACCTCGGCGAGTACAATTAACAGCGCTGTAATTGAATTTCACAAACAATATTCCACAGGCACACTCGTGATGGAATACATTCCCAGAGAAAATTGTGTTTCAGTTTACAAAGCACACAAGAATTGATCAAATATTCAACAAATAACATCGAGCAACTGCACTATTCACCAGATATGGCTCCAGCTGCCTTCTTTCTTTTTCCTAAACTGAAATCACCACAACGTGGCACCCATTTTCTTTCGGTAGAAGACACGGAGAATTCGCGGCGAGAACTGAACTTAATTCCAGAAAAAGCGTTAAAAAATGTTTGGATTTATCGTTTGCGTACGTATGTATTTATAGTTTCTGAAGGAGCATACTTTGAAGGTGACAAAATAAATTTGGATGAATAACTAAAATTTTGTGTATTATTATCTTCTACGGGTACTTTCTTGACAGAGTAAATTGTAGGCGTTACAAATATGGGTTACAAATATTAAAAAGTGGCAGGGAAAAATTAAAAACTAATTGTGGACAACAAACATTAAGTGGACTGAAGACTAAATAAAGTGTACAATTTCGCCAAAGGCCGGGCAGCTTAACAAGCGACAGATATCATGTACATTCTAAAGATAGCACACAATAAATCAAGCATCCTATCTGTCAGTCCTTTGAGCTGTATTGGACGGACCACTTATTCAATTCGCAAGCAAACTAGGTGCGTTCAGTACACATACATATGTAGATTGGCTTAACGTTGACATTAGGGAACATATGGGTCTTGCATGTATCAATTATGTTGCATGCATGACCCAGGACAATGACTTGATAGAAAAATAATTTCAAGCACTAAAATATTATTATATACCAATTCCGTTTAGCCGTTCTGGCGTCATGAGCGTACGTCTTGAGTAACGAACAACGTCCAAAACTTTCGCATTTATTATATTAGTATATACAAAAAAAAATTTTTTTAATGAATTGATTGGCATGAAAGAATGAAATGAAATACTCACAAACTTTCACAATTATAATATTTGAAGGAAGTAGGGATGGATTATATTCGCAGAGTCTACATGTACTGTCGTACTACATACATATATACATACATTTTAAAAACTATGTATATAAACTAAAATATGGGGAAAAGCAGGCACTTGTCCATTACTATGCAACAATGCTAAGGATGGACTCGCCATCTGTCACATTGGCACTAATATACCTCTGGCGGAAAGTGGGTGTGTGGGTATTACCTATACACCTCTGCCTACCCCTTCGGGGACCCTTGTGGTAAGGCGTGAGGATACTAAGGGTATCCACCACCATAAATTTAAAATCTGGGCTCTTATCAGCTACTCTGATGCAATTCCTTCCATTTGCTTCTGTCCAGCCCAACAGAATTTAATTAATTATAATTGATAAGCCTTTCTGCCTATTTTGTGACAGTATGCATAACAATATCTTAATATATATAAATTACCTGTCACATTGTTTGTCCGTGATGGGCTTCTAAACTTCTTAACCAATTTTAGTCAAATTTGCACACCGTGTGCAGTTTGATCCAACTTAAAAGATAGGAAAGCTTACATCACAACACCCGGCGAAGCTGGGCGGGACAGCTAGTGTATATGTGTGTAAGTGAAGTTATGTAGACATGTATATACATAGAGTGAGACCAGAGGCCTATAGCCAGGCTACCTAACCTAAGTGTTTTTTTGTATTGTATCTAAAAGCTTTCGGTAACAGCAAAATATATGTTGTTAACAAATAAGAGTTCTCTATAGTATGTACAGTTTACATGCAAGACAAATCAACAATCAGTGCATCAACATGAAATGAGCACAGAATTGTAATACTATTTGAATATTTCTATAAAGTGTATTTATTCATGTTGTTTTATTAATATTGTATAAAATCTACGCTTTATTACTCTTTTCCTACCCTGTAAGGGACTCTGCATGATAAAATGAATTTATAAAATCTGGAATTAACTTAAACAGCTAAAACCTAAGAGAGAAAGAAACAACAAACAATTATCAGAAAAGTTTCGCTCAGGCAATATTCTCCAAGGCTTGGGCATCATTCTGTTACAATTGGTTAGCAGCAACGACTTACCATCATCTTTTCCAACTCGATGTCCTTCCACTTGTCCATGGTCACGGAGCGCACGAATGAAAGGTGGACCCCCAAGCTGCGATGCACTCCGGAACACTCCAGGCAGATCCAGATGCCGTACGTCACCGAAGCCCATTGCGGATTCAGGATGCCGCACTCGAAACATTTCTACACCAACATTTTTCAAAATTACAATTTTTAAAGGATTAGAAGGAATTCGCATATGGATTTGTTATGTTGCTTACATTGTTCTCGTCTTCAGATTTAATCAAGTTCAGCTTGCGCTTGGTACGCGGTGACGCCATTTCGCTCAGTTGTTTTTGTATTTATTTAAAAACAGAGACCGATTCTTCTTTATTTTCTGGCGACGAGATCCTTCTGCTACGTACTTTACCGTCTGTTTGATCGGACAAGATTAAAAGGAATGTCAAATATCCGAAGACGTCAAGACTACGGACGTCCACTTGGCAACCATAGACGAGAAATTTGCTCTATAAAACTTGTTTTGATCTGCAGCCGAAGTTTGGATTGGAATGTTCGAACTAGTTACTAATAGACAATTTATGGGCTACCATCTAATATGGGAAAATCTTATACAGTAGATTTCAAATAGAATCAGAAAATTATACTAAGGGGAGTATACTAAGTTTCTGCTGCTTGCTTCTTTAGGCTCCACCTCCTATTCGCTCGAAGCTCGATAATATATCTCCGGTACTGCTAGTTCAAACTCTAAAGAGGTAGAATACAATTAATCTCTCATAATTACACTTACCCAGCTACAAAGTACAAAGAACTGACAAAATTTCAACCAATTAGAAGGAATTCTCCCTCTATGGTATTCTCTCTCAATCAAAATCGAATAATTGTTATATTGCAAATATTGTTATAGTGTAGGTTATTAATACATATGTGTCTGGCGGAAAGTGGGTGTCTGGGTACTACTTAACACCTCTGCATACACCTACGGGGACCTTTATGGGAAGGCGTGAGGATATATGTTAATACAAGCGCTTATTAGATATAGTAACCAAACCACTAACGGGTCGTATTCTTTTATAAAAAAATAAACCAACAACATATAAAAAAAATACGATGTATTTTATGGAATTTATAAACCTATATACTGTTTTATACTGTGTATATATACTATTTATACTGTATTAACAAAATTTTGTTCTTATTGTATTTTGTTACCTAATTAAAATATTTAGAATATGTTTGTAATGTTTGACTTGTAATTTTGACCATGATGGTGATTATTACTTGAATTGAGCCCAATGTTTAAATCATACACTATTGACATGTTAAAAGTACAATCCTGTAACTAGAAATTAATTAAGTACCCAATATTTAGTATCCTTACTAATATTATAATGTGAATGTAAGTTTGTTTGTTACGCTTTCACGTAAAAACTACTTAACCGATCATCATTAAACTTTGTACACATATCCTTGGAGGAATTAGAAGTAACAGGATACATTTTAACGAAAAAAAAAATTACGAAAGATAAAAAACCGACGAAGTCGCGGGCACAGCTAGTATTATATATTTGAATAATATAGTCTAATCCTTATTCTAGAATAAAAAATAGAGATTGGTAGTATTTAGTAGTAATTTAAAATGTTACTGGCATCATCAGAACAGACAGGCGAGCACCCGTAACACTCGTTTGTGAAGGCCGCCGACAAAACCAAACCATATCAAATCGCTTCTGTCGTTCCTACCGTCTAAACGAAAAGTATTAAACGCTCCGAACATTAAGTTTACCAATAGATTCAGTTGTAAAAAATATCCTTCGGGAACTTATCACAAGTTTCAGTCTCAGTTACAAGTCAAAAACTTTTTCGTGTGTTACTCAAATATTTTGTTAATACTTTTTTGAGAAAGAATATAATGCTATAACTTTAATAACTTTACAATGAGTGACGACAAGATGACTGCCAGGAGCGTGGAGGAGGAATATCAAGCAATTGCAGAGAACAGCGCTTGGCCTCTGGTGTACCAGGTAGGTTGCGTAGGAGTTCTTATAACTTGCCACGCGCCACCGTCACGCTAGGAACCAGCCATGATGTGACTACTCGCCTCAACCAGACCCTCGTGTCCATCCGTCCTCTGTACAGGGCTGACACTCGCGAAGACCGTGATACCGTGGTGGTCTCCAGTTACTTCGAAACAAGTAGGTATTGATTTCTGATGATTAGGTGTCCAGTACCTTGCTGTGTGGGCCGCACCGGCTTCTTCATTGATACCAGGTAAGTAATGGTCAAGCTTAGATAGAAGTTGTTTAAAATGGACTTCTATGCAATTTGTTAGGTAACTAACCTACAGTTTCTTTAAGAAAATATACATATTTCTAAATGACAAATATATTAGATTTATAACATCAGAGATTTTTATATCAATGATGCCAGAAATATAAAGTGAAAGCTTACTTTCTAAGAAAAAATCACACAAGTATTTTTAAAATGAATCAAATAATAAAAGGATGTAGAATAAAAAAATATAGGAGTAAATGTCCATTTGTGAAATATAAAGAAGAACTTAAATTCTGGTAAAGAGAGTGAACACATTTTAAGCACAAGTTCATGTACCAATAGGGGTAGTTAGTACATTAGGTAAATTCATACAATTATACATGCATTTCATCATGGCGAGTCCCTAATGGGATATGCAGAGAGAAGAGAGCCCAGTTCTTTGTAGACATATAATTATCTGGAGATCTTATTTTATAAAATTTTACTTGACAAAAAATACTGATAGGCATATTGAATTACATTACATAAGTACATTTCTGAGAAATAAATGTATTCCAAAGAACAGTTTTTAAGAAAAAAATACAAGTATTGGGTAAGTAAATTGGGTGATTCTCTCTTTCATACCATGCATTTAGGCTTGCACCTAGCACATGTATGAAACTGCAACTTTCTGGCAGGTTGCATAATGTGTAATTCTTATATAATTTTCATTTCTTCTTTATTCACAATTTTTATTTGGTTTTCCCTGGAGAGTACAGCATGGAGTTCTTGAAGAAGGGTGTGAAAAGATTCCTGTAGGGTCGGCAACGCGCGAGTGATGCCCCTGGTGTTGCAAGCGTCCGTAGGCGGCAGTAACCGATTACCATCAGACGGACCGCATGCTTGTTTGCCACCCAAGTGGTATAAAAAAAAAAAAAAACAGTAGCGTAAAACTTTTGAGCCAAAGTTGCAACCCACGGATAAAGAACACTAACATAAGATAGCAGTATTAGTAAATAAAAAAATTACTTGTAGTAAATTTCTTGCATATCATATACACCAGAACTTAATCTGTTAGTCCTACTAGCTAGCTCTAGGTCGCTCACTCAGAACTGCCTTTTTAATACATACATATGTGTACTTAGTTACCAGATGTAAAACCAATTTAAAATGTATATAACATCACATCTCTCCTTTTGAAAGGGCCTTTAAAAGTAGTAATTAGTCTTTACTCTAGTAAATACTTTTAGAGGAACTTAGAGCTAAAATTAAATATTATATACTAGTTCTCCCGCACAGTTTCGCTTGGGTGAAAAATACAGCGTACAGCCACGGACCCAGCGGCGCCACCTATCGGGTCCAATTGTGAACCTAAACTATTCTCGAATCCACCTGAAGAAACAGAAATTTTCATTTAAATCGGTCCAGTACGATTGTATAAAAGAAATACAGACAAACATAAATTTTAGTATAATTATATAGAATATTAGTAACGAAACGAAAAAAAGGAAGGAAAACATCCGAGTCGAAATCTGCATACGTTTAAGAAGAAATTCAAATGCGTATATAGTCGTGCTTGTATTCTCAAACGTATCCAGATTATTTCTCGATGTTTCCTTTCTATGTAAAGCTCACGCTTTGTCTGAAAACTGTTCTTAATAATAAATATATTATATATCCCGAAGGGGTAGGCCTCGGTGTATTTGTAATACCCACACACCTGCTTTCCGCCAGAGATATATTTTAGGTGCCAACATGACAGATGGCGAATACTCTAGCACGACTATACGTACGCCTTTGAATATGTCACCATACTTACATTTGGGTATACTCGAACTAGTAATATTTGTGTTGCAGGTGACCGCTCGGACCACTCAGCCACCACGGCTGTAATGTAACTGAGTCACAGTCAAACAAATAAGATAGCTAAATATTAAAGCACTGCCTGCGCAAATATTTCGCTCAAACTCAAATACTGAAGGTATTTGAGATTAACGATAAAACAGTGCACAAAGCACATTATTTGTATCTTACTTCTTACTAATATTATAAATGTGAAAGTTGGAAGTTTGGATGTTTGCGGTTCTTTCACGGCAAAACGGCTGAACCTATTTGGCTGAAAGTTGAAGTGGTGATAGCTTATACCTAGGAATATGACATAGGTTACTTTTTTTTATCCTGAAAAATTCAAAGTTTTTATATTATAATGTATGATGCTCTTTCACGGCGACTGAACCGATTCTAGCAGGAAAATTCCCAAAGCTACTTTTTCGAACTCCACGCGGGCGAAGCCGCGGGCATTAGCTAGTTTTTCTATATTTGAAAGTCAACATAGAAAAAAAAAAAAAACAGCCCTTCATCCATTTCGGGAATTGCCAGACAGACAGGCAAACATCGTACTGTTTTGTTAGCTTAATCATATTGTATTGCAAACAGTATTCTGCTTGTATATATTAGGTCACATATGAAATTGCAAATCTGTATGAACATCTTAAAATAAAAAGAAATAAGAAGTACTAGTCCAAATTATCTACACAATTTGGCCATTATAATGGGAGTTTGTGTATCCCTTTGCTGTAGGGAAATCTGCCGGTCGGGAGGCGATAAAGTCAGCAAAGGCGTTTTGTACTGCCTCTAGGGTTTTGAATTATGAAAAATGCAGAAATCTGTTGAATCAGGTCCGATGAATACGGTGGGGTGGGTGGGTTCAGATGTAACAGCTTTGTAATGGTCTGTCGTGAAGTGTAACCTCACGCGTTGTCGTGGAGGAGCAATGGGGAAGACCGAATGACCAGCCTTACCTTTACCAAGAATTTCCAAATAAGACGGCTTTCGAATAAAATGCAATTCGAATTTTGAATTGCGAGCTAAACCACAGGTAATTAAATGTCCACAAAGTAAATAAAATAAAAATAAAAAGTTTTTTTACGTAGTTCCTATAATTTCCGATTTAAGAATCCCCATTTAACAAAATGGTATTTCTCCAACACGGAAATTCTAAGGTAGCGCTACTCTATTGCCACTGAGTAGATTCGCAAGTGTGGATAAAAATTGAGGAATTGTGCTTGACCATAGCACAAAAAAATTCACAATTTTACCACGGCAAAGGACAGTATGCCACGTTGGAACATAAATTAACCCGCTGAAAGAGGGTCTTGTTACACCACTGCCTAGCGAGAACCTTGACGGTAGGCGTGAAGATGTAAAATGCGAAATCATCAAAATACAATCTTAACATACATACATATCATCATACCGAGTCCCTCTAATGATAGGCACAAATAGTGTAACGCTAGTTCTCTCTAAGACGCAAAGACACAGACTTCTTTCAGTTTTTGCTCGCCAGTTTCGAGTTCAGTTGACGGTCCATCCTAGTTCGATTGGATCTCAACGTATTAGACTTTTAATATCTTTTTATCTATCATTGTTCACAATGTTCAAGGAAATCTTTAGAGATTGTAAGAAAAAGTGTATAGCCGTAATGCTCATAGGCTTTATTAACGGTGAATGACTGGCCGCCGCGAACGCGTTAACGCACCATCGCGTCACCTGTCTATGTCTGTCTCGATAACACATCGATACAATACGTTATGTATAAGTCTAATTTGTTATTTAATACTTCGGAATCTAAAACCGACGAGCATGTATGAAGAGACTGATGAATGTGGACGAAGCGAAAGAGGTATGTAAGTCTAGAGAGAACTGGCGCTCTATACTCTCTGCCTACCCCGTTAGGGACTTGGCGTGATGATATGATGATGATGGAATCTCTTCTCAAACAAGAGAGGTAGGTATTTTCGACATTTACTTAACCGCATAACATCCTTTCGGGCCCAAAAGTCGACTTAGACGTTCTATTTATTCAAATATATGATGAAATATTTCTACGGCTCGGTCGGATATAGCATTAATATTAGACACAATGATGTCTTCCTATTTCGATGAATAAAAAACATAGATGCCGTTTAGATATTAGAAGTGGTAGTCCAATTCAACAAAAAATATTGTTCTAGTCTATCCTTCGCTTTTAGGAGTTGTCACCGAGGCACCCTCTGCCATATCTCCATTGCACCATACCTAATTTCCACACGAAAGGGAATGTCTATAATTAAATTTCTTATCTTTACGCCTTCCCACAAGGGTCCTCGGTGGGCTAGGCAGAGGTGCTTCCCCACACACGCACTTTTCACCGTAAACATATTTTAGGTGCCAACGTGACACATGCCGAGTCCATCACTGTTACTCAAGTACTACTTACTATACACATGTACTTCATATAATTGAATGACTGGATGATATCTTTAACCCACACGTGAGAGTGTATGCTTGCTTTCCGATAGTACAGTACTGAAGTAAACTTTTGGTCAACAGAAAATTGGCCAGGAGTGCGCAGCTTACGAGCTCACGTACGAGGAAGCCCGCAAGCCGAACAACAAGCCGCTCAACCGCTACCGGGATGTGAACCCCTATGACCACAGCCGGGTGATCCTGAAGAGAAGCGAATGCGACTACATCAATGCCAACATCGTGACGGTAAGTGGAACCCAACATGAAGTGCATGAAGATTTATGAGTGTGGAGTAAGCGAGAGGAACGTCTGAATAGGAGTATAATTTACTAGGTACTTTTCCAATCACCGACAAACGACGACGTGATATTGCAATGGAAATTCAAGAATTGTAAAGGACAGGCATGATCAATCTATATATGCTGCATCTCAATGCGTTCCATTCGAAAAATAATAAGATTAAGTGATTGCAGTATTTCTAGTGAAATAATAGACTACAGATACGCAACGAGTGGACCACTTCTATATTTACCACCCACTATGGATGTGATATATGGATTACTTGGACGTTCAATGTCTCTCGCAAACTTATGCCCTGCGAATTTAATGTCTCGTGTCTGCGCAGCGATACTATTAACCCTTTCATTCAAAAATGGATTGGATCGGAATTTTGTCCACGTGCCTGCTTCATAAAATCCACTAATATATAGAGACTTACCATGAAACTTTTCCCTGCCTTCAATACCCATCCAAATTACTAATATAAAGTTTTTTGACGTACCGTGAGTTAACCTTCTAACAAAACTTTACTGGGGACAATAACGAGGCCGTAGAGCCCGTAGATAATTCATTATAGTTGTTTATAGATCAATAAACACAAAGCATAACGTTTAAAATCTATAACTACCCTCGAACTGACATCTGGGTGGTTTTATTCTCGCGTTCGCTCCTGTTCGTTATATTTTTCATTCACAAATTGCTTGAACAGACCTTACTTGTAGCGTACGATAATCATCATCATTATCATCATCATCATCATATCAAATCATCAGAATTTTATGAGAATTTTATATCTCTTCAAGGGTGCAAATAAACTTATAGATTAATATTCTTATTATATATGATATATTACTAAGCATTCGGCAGTTTAATACCTATAATACACGCTGTTTTTCCTACCTTCGTGGGCGTTTTCAGAATAACTCGCCAACGTTCCATCAAAATCGGATGAATAGTTTATAAGTGCAAGAAAAGCAGTTTTTCTTCATATTAAATGTACGCGGCATGCGTTGGTATGGCAAGGAAATGTATCAAGTTATTTTCTTACTTTTGGGCCAGGGACCCACTCGGGCGTCTCCAGAACCTTACCAAAGTTTCACCACGGACATATAAACATCGTTTTTTTATTAGATAATTAGCAGTCCCGCCCAGTTTCGCCCGAGTGCAAACCTATCGGGTCCAATTGTGAATCTAAACCATTCTCGAATCCACCTGTAGAAAAAGAAAATAAATTACATACAGACAAACATTAATTTTATATACATACCTAGTAGAGAAGAAAATAATGGACAAATAGCTCCGAATTCCTGCGCATAAGTACCTACACCTGAGGTAGGATATTTCCTTAAGATAAGGTATTTCGACCATCCAACTATCGAGCGTAGCGAAAAGTGGATGTCTGCAATTGCAGTATTTGATTTGATGTATGTACCGCGCCTTTGACATCGACAGTCTTTAAGAAGGAGATCAGTCACTTTTTCATTATGTTAAATTAAATACAGTAAGACCGTTATTTACCCTTAAATAGTATGGCTTTCCTGTTGTTTCAATGTTGAACATTTTCTTTCGTACTAAAAAACTACGAGATTAGCCTACACAGTAAGATGTTAAACGCAGATTGAATATAACTATTACGGCTCTTCAAACTAATAAAATATTAAAGACGACCCGACCTTTGGCAGTTGTAAGAACATAAGTGGCGAAGCTTTAGTGCGTGGGTTCGATTTGCTGTGTGTACAACACACAAATATCAACAGAACTAAGTCTTGGGTGTCTTAAATATCGTATTAAAAAAGGGAAGGGAAGGGAAGATCTTGTCCCAGTTCCTTTATATTACAATTGCGAAAGTTTGTGAGTAATTGGTTGTAATTTGAAACTACAAGCTGGATTAACACATATTCCAGATATTTCAGGAAACAAGTCAAATCTACACGAATCGAACGGCGGGGCACAGCTGGTATCCAGCTGGCAGCAGACATCATGTGTTGCATAAATATTAAACTATTATCTAATTATTCATAAAAATATTACCTAATTATGTATCTTCCGTCGAGTGGGTACGAATCCAAGGTCTCCCGCCAGGATCTCTTGCAATATTGTATTTCAATGAAAAACACACACGGTAATTCAGTCTCAACTTACCTAACTACTAGAGACTTAAATCATTGTGCCAATTGCGCCTAGGTGAAGCGATATTGAAAAATGTCAGATGTCTGTCGGTTCGTTGTCGTTATATCCTGAGAAATTAGCCTACGCCCTGTTGCAATGCCATCTAAAGCCGGGAAAATATTTCCGCTTCCTCAGTCGGCGACGCTGTTCGCGTCCTTTCCAACCATTCCACGCAATCCCGTTTCCTTTCCATATAACTTCCGGTACCCTTAAAAGCTTAAATCGTTTTAAATATTCATTTTTGTTATTGATATATGCAGCTTTTATATTTATGTATATTTTTATTTAATAGCCAAAAATATTACAATATCCCTTAGTTACTTTTAGCTTCGTACATTCCACTGCTCGGTATGGCGTCCCCTCGCTATATTGTATCTTTGTAATTTTTTAACGAATAGTTTTTGCTAATAGCGGTAATGATAACGTAATAATGTGTAGTACCATAAATTATTTCTACATACCCTCTTTTCACTGGAGATATTTGGTTTCTTACGTCAATGGCGGGACGATCGCTGTTTCTTCAGCGTGACCAAATAAATGCGGCTTTCAATTTATTGCATTCCTAAAGGAATGTAGGTTCCATCGCCATAAATCACTGTTCATTCGATAAATAAAAACTCATTAAAAGGTACGGGTTGTATACGTAAAAGCCGGAGATCTAACTTTCCATCTATGTTTCGCAGAGGTCTTTACGAACCATTAATTCATATCAATCCGCTAAGCCACATCCTACTAATACTGTACATGTGATTTTGTCAAAATAATTGTCACCCAACCACGCCAGAACGGCTGATCGAGATTGGGCGAAATTCGGCACATATACAGATTATTAGCTGGAATATTACTTACGATATATGTTTATTAAAACTACGTAATTAATAAAACAAAAATCTGATTTTTAAAATAAATTTACCTCTAACAGTATTCTATACATTGGGCTATTAAAGGCCAAGCCATATTTTACAATATTTTTATTATTATTATTATAAATATTGTGTAACACGAAATAATAGTCGAAATAAAATATTGCCTACCCCTTCGGGGACCGTAGTAGGCGTGAGGATTATTAAAATTTTGGACGTTGCAACCGTTCCCGGCCTAAGCGATCGGCAGCTATTCACTTCTCGGTCTGTGAATCTACTCGGCGTGATGATCTACGAATATTGACTGGCGCGATACACTTCAATGTTATAAGGGTATTAGAAGCAAGGCGGATTTTTAAAAGTTCCACATCTGTATCCATTTCTGATTAACGCAGTTACTCAGAGGCTTTCGCATGTACTAGGAAATAGACATACATAATAAATACAGAGACAGACATTTATTTTTCAAATTACATATTTATGAAATAATTTGACTATTTTTGTATCGAACTAATAGTAAAATATTCATATGAAGGTCGTTTATTGGAAGCGGTGGTAACTGTAATTTTATATTTAATAATATGTACGAGATGTTCAATAAGTGTAAATAGAAGTTATTCAATATTAAATATTTTTATATAAAAAAAAATTTTGTTAGTGAAATAATTTATATCGACCGGAGCCGGGAAGTCCAGCTAGTTCAATACCATTATTGTCTCAGGTGTCCAAAATATAGTAAAATGTATATATATATATATATATATATATATCTATCTATATATATAAAAATGAATTGCTGTTCGTTAGTCTCACTAAAACTCGAGAACGGCTGCACGGATTTATCTTATCTTAGCCTTGATATGTTCGTGGAGGTCTAGGGAAGGTTTAAAAGGCGAGGAAAAATCGAATAATTTCGAATAAGTTTGATAAATCTTAAGTTTTGGCACAAATTAAGTTTCTGAACACACCATAATATTTGACATTAGATTTGACAACCAACTATTATGTCAATCATTCTGTCGCACTTCAGAACACGGAGATTTGTGGCAAAAAATAAATACATAATGTGTCGAAAATAATAATAAAACTTCATGCTTCATTAAAAAAATGCTTTTTTATTCAATACGTTTTGTTTGTTTTGAAATTAATTTATACAAAATTTTAGGTCTTTTATTTATCGATTGAGGCAGTACGAAGTCTGCCGGGTCAGCTAGTTTCATATATAAATATACTATATAAAATCTCCGTTTGTTATACTCGAGAAGACGAAAGGTACAACAGATATTGATGATAATTTTGTGTCGATGCGGTGCATGGATTCCTTGATGGTTTACAATTGGGCTCGATAGATGGCGCTGTCATTGTGTTTGATTTTTATTTACGGGTTGGCTATTATTATTTATTGTCTATATTAAATTTGAAACGGTATTGTAATTACGTATCTACTACTAAATAATTAAGACTCCGTCAACACTTAGTTCCGTCACAATAAAATTGGCAGAAACTCATTACATTCATTAGCAAGAATCAAAACGAATGCCTGAAGGCCAACCATTGCGTACTTCTTACTTATCATTTGTGGCTAATTAAAAATCGGTTATTTATCGGTAAATTAGTGCTGGCATTTAATATCGATATATCAATCAATTTCTATAGGGCGTTCAAATGGATTAGCGAACATAGTTCGCTTTCGTTGTAAAAATATTTTGGTGGGATATTGTAACCAAAGCCCTGATTTTCTATTTCCGTTCATTTGAATATTGAAATGAGATGATTTTTTAACATCTCTGACCCAAGTATTGCGAATGGCGGTGATGGTAATCTATACCAAGATACTATGTACGTACCTATGTAGGTAGGTACAGACGGTTATGAAAAGATTTGTCACCTTAAAGTCGGCATTTGATCGCACCAAATTGCCCAATTATTACTCACGCCAGCGTCTCATTTCGAACGAAACAGAATATCGCTTTGACGTTTGCAGAGTTATTGTTGATCGCAATAATGTGCTATAGAAAAAATATGGCCCTGGCAATTAAATAGAACATATTTATTGCGAACTTTGTAATTACTAAGCCGTTAAAAAGGTATGATGTTGACATGAAAGAATTCGATTACAGGTCAAATGTGTATAATATATTGACCCTATCATATACTACCTATACACTTCTGCCTACCCCTCCGGGCCCTTGTGGGCAGGTGTGTTATTATTATATTAAGTAAGCATCGTTTTAAAAGCAGGTGTCTGCTCAGTGTTTTCGTTTCAAAAGGTATTAAGAGTTAACGACTTGATTGAGGGAATTATAATATAATCCTCACGCCTTCCTACAATCCCCGAAGGGTTAGGTACCCACGTGGGTACCCACTTTCCGCCAGAGATATATTTTAGATGAGTTTAAACTTGAAGGACAGAGAGAGAGCTAGTTTTCTCTATTGTTTCGCATACAGAAATCTTTCGCATCATCCACTTTCAGCGGTATTCATGCTCGCTGGCCAGCTTCGAGTAGGTTTCCACCCTCGTTTTGATCTAGGTGGTTAGAACTTAGACCTGATAGAAACTTAATGAATATTAATTAATTAATAGAAACAATTAAAAAATACATAAATACCGCCGAGTCCCGCACGTGGGATGTAGATTGTAGAACATCAGTTTCTCGTACTTACAGATATGTTTAAGGGCATAACGGGTTTCCCGTTCGAATTTGGAGCTCCCCGACTGGGGCAGGACCTCCACCTTATAGAAGTCCGTAGCCAAATAACACATTATCTTGTGTTGTGTTTCTACGCGGTGAATAAGGTTTCCAGTAATGAGCTCCTTGGGGAGGGGGAGGATTGTTATGTTGTGTTGGCAGCGGTTAGTCCCATTATGCATCCAACACAGTATAATTCTCGGAACACGATGGCAACGCGCAAGTGATACTTCGGTATTGTAAGCGTAAGTAGGCTGCGGTAGCCGTTTTCCATAGGGTGGGCCGTATGCTTGTTCGCCACTCTTGTGGTATAAAAAAATATATATATTAAATCATCTTTTTTTTTTTATAAAAATGATGATTTAAAATGAATGAAGCGAATTCATCTATACTAAATCATAAATGAAAATAAAGAGGTAATATTAGTTTTTTTGTTCTGATTCTATCTTGAAACTACCAGACCGATATTAAATATTCTCTCACTAGTCAAAAATTACATATTTACCGAGTAACATAGTCTATATTATTTATATTTACATTATTATAGGAAAGATTTGATGTTGATCAACAAACAAATTTGTTGATCAAAGACAAACATTGAAATAAAATTGTACGCGAGTGAAGCCGCGGGGCACAGCGGAAGTGAAGAGTTTTTATGTACAGCAATACGTAAAAACGCTTCACTTATCTCTCAGGTCAGATCCCTGAAACTATTTCTAGGATTCTTATTCGTCTTCCATAACCGAACTGCTATACACACCTGTATATAAAAAAGTTTATATTTTTTTTAACAGATATGATAGTTTGCGGCGGAAACTGCTTACCATCAACAGACCGCATGAAAGTTTGCCATAGCAGTGGTATAAAAAATACGAATTAGAAAAAAGCCGCGTGAGAGATAACGGAAATAGTTCATAACAACGTGACATGGAGTTCATTTTCAAACGGAATATAAAATGGTGAATAGCTGTCAATAGCACTAGACGTGGCCTCTCCTTTAAAGACGTATTTAAATGTCAATTCAATAAGCGAAGCGTCTCGTACCTACCGTATTCAGTTGATAGGTCACTGCTAAGAAATGATAACAGTTGGATGTCTTTCAAATGCCGACTTAGAAGCGTTATATAAAGATAAATATTATTGTTGATTTAAGTTTTTTAAATGTCTTGCTACCTAATTGATGTGTTTTATTCTTATTTTGAAAACTAACAATAGTTGGAATTTATAATAGTAATATTGCTGAAACAGTTACTAAATAGGCACGTTAATACACACCCTACACAGCCCGAGCAGAGCTAAGCCAGACAGACATACAGCATAACATATAAATAAGTACCGATGCGCAACTCAGAGGGTTGATGCCGACATTTAATGCTATTAATTTGACGTCTGGTTTTTGATATCCGTATTATTTATAAATGAAGCATCCAGTGATTCGTTCAAACATGTACGCTGATTCAGTTGTTTGTTAAAAGTCAATTATAAATTATTCAGGGCGTGTGCCCGTCTACGATCTCTTGTCTCACCTCTGTTGTATTACTCTTATTATTATTATTTTTTATCTTTAGTAAAAAAAAAATTTAATCATTCAATTCAATTTAATTAAAAGTATTCTATGTAACTTCTAATACCTCTAAGAATATGTGTACAAAGTTTCATGATGATCGGTTAAGTAGTTTTTACGTGAAAGCGTGACAAACAAACTTACATTCACATTTATAATATTAGAAAGAAAGGATTTGATCTTAATCTTGGCGAACTACATTTAGTTCCAGATATGAATATCTATTACTTACAAAACATATGTTGGCTATGTTTGCGTGTATAATATTTTTTATCATTCAGTGATATTGTGTCAGATTTTGCAATTTAGCTTTACGCCGAAGCAATTAGCCCGCATACGTTTGAGAAAAGATTCAAAGACGTATGTATGTATAGTATAGAGAACTGACAATGGACGCCATCTGTCACTTTAGTACCTAAGTATAACTCCTACGAAAACAGGGTGTGTCTCTCCTTACCCTGCTACACAAAGGTACACACATAATAAAATAATATATATGTCAGCTAGCTGTCCCGCCCAGCTCCGCCCGGGTGAAAAAGTTAAACTTCCTGAAACACGATCGCAGCGCCACCTATCGGGTCCAATTGTAATGTAAGCTATCCTATCTTTTAAGTTGGATCAAACTGTGTGCAAATTTGATTGAAATCGGTTAAGTAGTTTATGAGTCCATCGCGGACAAACAACGTGACACGTAATTTATATATATTAAGAGTATACTTGGTACACGTAATTTGCTAAGCGAATGTTTTTTTCTGTTGGCGTTTTCTTTAACGCTTTTGAGATGTTAATAGACTGAGTATAAAGGCGCTGCGCTGCTATCTTTACAATTAATAGGTAATCTATCCTGGATCAGTACGTCTGAGTCTTCCTATTTTCCCTGATTGAACCTATCTACGTTTTGGGAGGGCATTATATTTTGAAATGTATTTCAAATCGCTCCAACTCTGCAAACTTAGTAAGCATAGCTACAGTTCTGTCCTTGATTGTATCTACCAATAGAAAATCCTCACTTTAGATTCGTCTACGCGGCACTGATGCTAATTGGCTATTGAAGTTCCCGCCTCAGTTCGTTTCCAGTCAACGTTCAATACGAATGGGTATTCCCGATTCTTGTATTGAGACCGACTAAAATTACATCATGTTTATAATATTTTGATCTGCCTATGCGCTAACATTGCAGGTTCGAATCCCGACTATACCTGCATACTTTAGAAACGTTTTAGGATGTGATTTCACTGCATACCACTTCAGGAATCTTTCTGGGCGAGAATGTATATTATATTACTGGTAACGCATCCGTTGGCGTATAATCTTCGGACACATCTATGATAAGACAGGATGCAATTCTACAACCTTCGACTGAAACCTCACGGAAAAGACAATATATGTCGCTAACACGCGCCGATAACTCTCCTGATTTTGTCAATAACTAATCTATGTTTGTAGAAGGACATCATTGGCTTTGGGCTGTATGTACTCCTGAACTTCGTCTCCTAAGAAGAGATCTTCGTCCTCCTAGATCGTGATAGTTTCTTCTAATTCGCCCTAAGTAGGCACTCGTAATTGACACGTTCGTATAGTGTCTAAGTTAGTATCTTATTTTTATTAGGTATTTTTTGTTATTAGACTGTCATTTCATCTATCTAAAATAATGATGTCATATGTACATGCTTTAGAGATAGTCAGACGTGGATTTATATTAAGGTGTCTGTTTTGTCTCTCAACGCTCTGGCTGCGGAACTACCGCTAAGATTGTCCCTACAGAATGGAGTTCTTCAAGAAAGGTATGAAAATATTCCAGTGGGATCGTAAGCGTTACTTCTGGTGTTACAACCGTATACCCTCTCGTGGATTGCATGCTTGCGTATCACATTAGCATAATTTACAAATTAAATTTCTTCCTCAAGATTCTTTCATTAGCCGTGTCATATTTAACATCTTCAATCAGTGTATTTTTTTTAATCCGACGGTCAATCATGTCGTTTCATCTT